>JANAVB010004172.1:0-101674 GCA_029216955.1 Iris pallida
CTACGCTTGGTATTTTGACCCGTGCCCTAGGATAGTAAGAAACTAACCTATACATACGTTACCTACCAAAATACCTAGGTAAAGTGGACATCCAATCCATTTTACGGCCCATTACGATATCTTGAAAATCTCAAGATACGCAATGGTACGGCGCGATACCGGCGCCTACAATCCCGATTTCAACTCGGGAGACCACCGCAAAGTCTAATCTATATAATCTAGGTCTCCCCAAGTTTCAACTCATTCCGACACTCCGAGCTCCGTTTCACCCCTTCACCACATTCCGACTCCTTAAACTCTAAATTCCGATTTTTTCATATCTCTTCTTCTATTCCTCCTATTCAAATTCTCCTTCTCTAATTTCTATCCTCCCTTCCTATTCTTCTAATCTTCCTCTCATTCCTTTCCTATTCTTCTCTTCAATTTTCTTCTCCTACTTCTTCTAAACTTCTTTTTTTTTTCTTTTCTAATCCTTCCTCTAACTCCTTCTTCCTATTCTTTCTAATTCTCCTCTAAAACTATCTAATTATCCATCTATACATATATATATACTTATATATATATATATATATATATATATATATATATATATATATATATATATATATATATATATATATATATATATATATATATATATATATATATATCTACCTAGGGGGTTTAAGGGGGATAAAAGGAGGGTTGAATGGGGGGGCTGGCAGCACTGCTGCCAGTGCTGCTGCTGTTGCAGCCACTTGCTGCTGCTGCAGTTGGTCTTCTTCTTCTCCTTCATCTCTTCTACTTCCTCTACTACTCTTCTCTCTCTATATATATATATATATATATATATATATATATATATATATATATATATATAATCCCTCTATATATCCATCTATAAATGTATATATATAGACACACAACCACACTCACATATATACATATAAATTCATACACACACATATGTAAATACATATATATACACATAAACCTATATTGATATATATAAATAGGCACATACACATCCTCACACACTCTCACACAAGCACACACACTCTCTCTCACACATACACCACTCTCACCATTCTCTCATACTCTACACACAATTACATATATATAATACATACACATATATTTATATAGACACACACACACATATAATTTATATGTATATAAATACATACACACAAACATACACTCTCTCACACTCTCACACAACCACACAAACTCTCACAAACTCTCACCACCACTCTCATGACACACTTTCTCACAACACCACCACCACCACTCTCTACATACACCCAAATACATATAATTAAACACACACACATATATACACATATACATACATACCACTCTAATTAATAAAACCCCAAATAAATCCCAAAACCTAGATTTCTAGGAAAACCTACAAATTCTAGGGCAAAGTGTAGAGAATCCTCTTCTCTACATTATTGGTGAAGGAAAATAAATGAAAAAGGGAATTAAATAGGAATTATAAACATACCTAGGTTAGTTTGCTCGGAGGAAGAAGAAGCTTGAAGAAAGAAATAGAATTTTAGAGAGAGAGAGAGAGTTTGCTTGGTTGTGAAGGAAAGAGGGGGGGAGACCTACTTGGTCGGCCATGTGGGGGGTCTTATTGGGTTTGGGTGGTGATCCAATAAGCCCCCAAACCCAATAGACTTGGTTCGGTTGGTTCGGGTTTGGTTCGGTTCGTTTCGGCTTATTTCTAAATACTAATTAAGCTCTAAAATGACTAATTAAGCCATAGAAATTGGGTTTATGGTTTCTAGCCTAATTATGATGGTATGTAGGCCAAGCCCAGCTAGTTTGTGGGTCCCACTAGGGTCCAGGCTACCCGGGTCTCTAACTTAAGTCCGAATTGGGTAAAATTCAAACTAAATTAAATAAATTCCTAAAAATCATATAAAATCAAATAAAAATTTCTAAAAATTATAAAACTTGAAAAATGACGAAAATATCACTAATTCGAAAACTGGGGGTGACACACCACCCCCTATCACCATACCTACCCAGGCTTCCGTCACACTCGACGGGAACCAGCTGCTCACTATGATCCAGGGGTTCCTAACGACCCATCAGGAGCAGACTGTCCTACTCCGCCAGAGCATGGAGCGTTCTGAGGGACGTCCCGTGGTCCCACCACCTGTAGAGCCACGGCAGAGAGCGGAGACGATCAAGGACTTCATGGGTCTGAATCCCAAGGAGTTCTCAGGGATTTAGGGTATAGTAGTAGCAGATGACTGGCTAGACTCGGTAAAGAGGAAGCTCCTTGGAGTTAGGATGCCGGGTGACCTCCAGGTCGAGGCAGCGGGATTTCTGCTGATAGACTTGACAGGAGTCTGGTTCCGAAATGAGTCGTTGTTTACGAGAGGGAGAGCCACTTGGGATCAGTTCAAGACCCAGTTCAAGAAGAAATTATTCTCGACCACTGCTAGAGTAGCCATGGGGCTATGATTCCAGAACATTCAGCAGGGGAACCGTTCTGTTGATGAGTATGCGGCAGAGTTTAGTCGCCTGAGCCGTTTCGCTCCTAGTCTGGTTGCAGATCCAGAGGAGATGACCCATAGGTTTTGCCATGGTCTAGTTCTAGACATTGGCAGTCTTATAGTGGCGAACGGTACGACTGACTACTACCAGAGCCTAGAGTTGGCCCGGAGCATTGAGGAGCGTCTTCTGTCTAGCAAGAGGCCGACTTCTGTACATCATGAGGGACCGTCCAAGCATCAGGCTTTCCAGCAGAGAGCATCGACGCTGCCCCAGCAGACTTACCGTCCCCCTACATCACATCACCCGACCCCGCCAGTTAGAGCCCCGGGACCCCGACATCAGCAGCAGCAGCAGAGGGGAGCTATATGTTCTTTCTGCGGAAGACCAGGACACGACAGCTCCATTTGCAGGAAGAGGTTGAAGCAGTGCTTAGTCTGTGGGTCTGCCACCCATCAGATTCGAGACTGCCCAGTAGCGAAACCTAGAGGACCACTTCCGACTCAGCAGCAGAGGTTTGGGCAGCATCTGCAGCAGCAGAAGGGACCTCAGGGGAAGGTTTATAGTCTAGCTCTTGAGCCGGAGCCGAAGCAGGTTTCAGAGCCAGATTACTTAGCTGACGTCATCACAGGTCATGTTTATTTGCATACTTTTCTAGCTCTATGTTTGTTTGATTCTGGTACATCTCATAGCTTCCTATCATTAGAGTTTATGCATAAACACCATCTAGTAGCTACACCTACTGCGGAGATTAGTAGAGTGATGACGGAAGGAGGACCAGTGCCTATTAGAGCTATCTATAGATGTTCTATTTTTATAGCCGGAAGAGAGTTCAGGGGACGAGTCTTTGTGATGCCACTCCCCGATTATGATATCATATTAGGGATGGACTGGCTTAGCTATGCCCATGCATCTATAGATTGTCATGAGGGTAGTATTTTGTTCAGTCCCCCAGGCACAGCACCATTCAGTGTCTGGAGGACAGGGCCGGAGATCAGCCTAGAGCCGAACTGTTGTGCGACAGTTGGGGACGTAGCACCGCCACACCCTATCATTAGAAAGTTTATGGATGTATTCCCAGAGGATCTTCCAGGGCTTCCGCCTGACAGAGATGTGGAGTTCACCATAGATTTAGTGCCGGGTTCATCACCAGTATCCCGGGCTTGCTATAGAGTGAATCCCAAGAAGACCGTAGAGATGAAAGAGCAGATTGATGACCTGTTGAAAAAGGGTTTCATTCGATCCAGTGCTTCTCCATGGGGAGCGCCAGTGCTCTTTGTGCCTAAGAAGGATGGTACAGTCCGGTTGTATATTGACTACCGGGCCTTGAATGTCATCACCATCAAGAACAAATATCCTCTGCCCAGGATAGATGATTTGTTCGACCAGTTGAGCGGGGCGAAGGTGTTTTCCAGGATAGACTTGAGATCCGGGTACCACCAGGTGAAGGTTAGGGCAGCAGACATCCAGAAGATGACATTCAACACGAAGTACGGGCAGTACGAGTTTCTGGTGATGCCATTTGGTCTCACAAATGCGCCAGCTGTCTTTATGAATTTGATGAATAAGACATTTCACCAGTATCTGGATAAGTTCGTTGTAGTGTTTATCGACGACATCCTGATATACTCGAAGACGCCAGAGGAGCATGCAGAGCACTTGCGGATAATTTTGGGGATTCTGAGGCAGGAGAGATTGTTTGCCAAATTACCGAAGTGCGAGTTCTTTTTAGACCGAGTGGAGTTTCTCGGCCATGTAGTTACTGGAGATGGAATCTCGGTGGATCCCAGGAAGATTGCTGCAGTTGAGACGTGGAAGGCTCCGACGTCAGTTTCAGAGATCAGGAGTTTTCTGGGTTTAGCAGGCTATTATAGAAAGTTCGTCCAGGACTTTGCTAGGATAGCTGAACCCATGACGAAGCTGACGCGAAAGGATGCAGAGTACATCTGGTAAGAGGACTGCCAGGCAGCGTTTGAGGAGCTGAAGAGGAGGCTGACGACCGCTCCAGTTCTGACATTACCTTCAGGTTCTAGAGGTTTCACCATTTACAGCGATGCTTCTGGGAAGGGGCTAGGATGTGTCCTACAGCAGCATAGGAAAGTGATTGCTTATGCATTTAGGCAATTGTGGACTCATGAAAGGAATTATCCTACCCATGACCTAGAGTTAGCTGCGGTGATCTTTGCACTCAAGTTATGGAAACATTACTTGTACGGAGAGCGTGTGAAAATCTTTACTGACCACAAAATCTTGAAGTATGTGTTCACGCAGAAAGAGCTGAATATGAGGCAAAGACGATGGTTGGAGTTGATGAAAGACTTCGACATCGATTTACAGTATCACCCCAAAAAGGCAAATGTAGTGGCGGATGCGCTGAGCAGGCATCCGATGGCATGGTACCTGATGATTGATCGGTATTTGTGGGAAGATCTGGAGAAGCTTGGCATCGAGCTAGTTCGGCCAGGATCAGTGATACAGATGATGGCGCTTGACATTCAGTCAGGTTTGATAGAGTAGATCCGGGAGGCACAGTCTACAGATGAGAGCCTTCATAGACTTCGAGCCCAGACGTTAGCTGGATTGCTAGATGACTTCACTATAGCAGAGGATGGATCCTTGAGGCATGGCAGCCGATTGTGCGTGTCGAAGGGAGAGCTGGTAGAGGCAGTCTTGCAGGAGGCGCACCGATCGAGATATTCTATTCACCCTGGTGCTAACAAGATGTATCGTGAATTGCGGGAACATCTTTGGTGGCATGAGATGAAGAGAGATGTATCACGTTTCATCTCGAGATGCCTAGTTTGCCAGCAGGTCAAGGCGGAGCGCCAGAGGCCAACTGGTTTGTTGCAGTCGTTACCCATTCCCGAGTAGAAGTGGAAACATATTACGATGGACTTTGTCTCAGGGCTTCTTCGTTCCCAAGGAGGGAAGGATGTCATTTGGGTCATCGTGGACAGGCTGACGAAGTGTGCGCATTTCATACCCTTCAAGGTGGGGCTTTCCACCGAAAAGTTGGCGGAGCTATACATACAGCAGATAGTTCGCTTACACGGAGTGCCAGTGAGCATCGTGTCGGACTGAGACAGCAGATTCATATCCTACTACTGGAGGAGCTTGCAGGAGGAGTTGGGCAGTAGGCTCAAGTTCAGTACGGCGTACCACCCGCAGACAAATGGGCAGTCCGAGAGGACGATACAGACATTGGAGGATATGCTGAGGACCTGCGTGCTGGACTTCGGAGGATCATGGGAGAGCCATCTGCACTTGGTAGAGTTTTCATACAACAACAGCTACCAAGCCAGTATCGGTATGTCTCCTTTCGAGGCGCTTTATGGACGATGATGCCACACACCGCTCTTTTGGGGTGATGTTGGGGACAGAGTTATGCTTGGGCCAAAGATGATCACGGATGCAGCAGAGAAAGTCGGGATGATCAGAGACAGGCTCAGAGTAGCTCAGGACAGACAGAAATACTGGGCTGATGCTAGTCGCAGACCGATGGAGTTCGCAGACGGTGATATGGTGCTAGTGAAGATATCACCTACTAGAGGGATGATCCGGTCCGGACGAGGAGGGAAGCTGAGCCCCAGATATATCGGGCCGTTCGAGGTACTTGGCAGGATTGGAGAGGTAGCTTACAGGGTTGCACTTCCACCCAACCTAGCAGGAGTTTACGATGTCTTTCACGTATCTCAGCTGAGGAGATATGTTCCAGACCCCAGTCATGTGCTAGATCATTCAGAGTTGGAGGTCGGACCGAGCCTTACAGTTTCTGAGCAGCCAGTGGAAATATTAGACATGAAAGAGAAGAGGCTGAGGAACAAGGTTATACCCTTAGTACGAGTAGCTTGGAGCCGTCACTCTCCAGGTGAATCTACTTGGGAGAGGGAGTCGGACATGAGGGAGAGATACCCTTACTTGTTCGATCCAACCGCTGCGAGGAAACCACCTGTTTTCGCTTGATACCTTAGAGGTTAGTTTCGATCATAGCCTTAGTCATTGTGTTGCATTGCTTGCTATGTTAGAATATTGGACGGTCTTCAATCCTTGTGAATTTCGAGGACGAAATTTTTCAAGGAGGGAAGACTTGTAAGCCCCTATTTTTCAAAAATTATTTGATTAGTGTTAATTAGCTTTTTATGTCATTTTTAGCCTTAAAATATTTACTATAATTTTTAGAAATTTTTCTAGAATTTTTAAATGAGTTTTAAATGCTAAAATATCATTTTGCAATTTTCTAAAATGTTTTTAATACATTTTGTAATTTATTAAATTGTTTAAATATCAATTTGCAATTTTCTAAATTTTTTTAATATCATTTTATAATTATTAGAATTGTTTTAATATCAATTTGTAATTAATAAAATATTTTAAGTGTGGAATGCAAATTATTATTTGCATTGTTTAACTGTTAGGGCTTTTGTGTAAATCCTAAAACTATAGGGGCCTAGATGCTAATTTCCCTTTCACCCACTCCCTGCCCGACGACCGACGACGGCTGACCGGCGACTGCCCCCGCCATTTTCGGCCAGCGCACAGCCCCCCGACCGCCTCAAACTCGCCTATTTAAACCCCCCTTCGACCCCCCAGACAAAACCCTAGCTCTACCAACCACCACGACCACCGTAGTCTTTCGTCTCCAGCAAAAACCCTAGTCCTAAACCCTAACTCCGGCCACCCCACAGCGCCACCTCCCTAGCTACCCTCACAGCCCCCAACCACCGCCGACGAGCTCGCCACGCTGAGACGCGACGATCGCCGCCCAAGCGCCACCGCCGCGATGCCTCCGCCGCCGTCCAGCCCCTTCGAAACCTCCCCAGCAAATCGGATACGTGACTAGCGGTGTCGAAAGCGTGTCGTGCATGTCTCGTGTTTGACGTATGTTGTTCGTCGTGTTCGTCATTGTTCGCCGTGTCCTGACGAACACGAAGGTAGGACTGGACACGAGTTTCATGGCCCGTACGTGTCGTGCTTAGCACGGACACGTAGAATCCTGTGTCCCTAACTGTCCGGACACAGGATCGATTTTATTATATTTTTTATATATAATATTTAAGCTAACCTAAATAAATTAAATCTAAACCTAATCCTAACACAACCCTCGGGCTGACCCCCTGGCCAGCCCGACCTAGTCTAAACCCCCCCTCCCCCCGCCCCCTGCGCGCGCAGTGGGCCGAGCTCGAGCCCTTACTGCTGTTTCCATTTCTTTTTCTTTTCCTTTTTCTTTTTCTTTTTTCTGTTATTTATATATATATATATATATATATATATATATATATATATATATATATATATATATATATATATATATATATATATATATATATATTATATATATATATATTTGTATATATATATATATATGTATTATTATACTGTATTATATATATATGTACTGTATTTATATATATATATATATATATATATATATAATGACGTGTCTTTTGGACAGCAAACATCAAGGCTAGACATTCTTTTTCAACCGGTGAATATCGAGGTTCAGCTCCGGTCATAGTGCGGCTGAGATAATAAATGGCTTGTTCATGGCCATTTTGATTCTTTTGAGCGAGTAATGCACCCAATGAATGACTCATTGCTCGAGTATAGAGGAGGAACGGTATTCCTGAGACGAAAGGTACCAATACTGGAGGGCTCATTAGATATTGTTTTATATTATCGAATGCTTTCTGACATTCATCATTCCAGACAAAAGAGACACCTTTCTTTATAAGTTTGTTGAATGGTCTGCAGCGTCCTGATAAATTAGAGATGAATCTCCTGATATAAGCGATTCTTCCTTGAAATCCTCGTAGCTCTTTTAAGGTGCGTGGAGGACGCATCTCTTGGATGGCTTTGATCTTCTCGGGATCCACGTGTATACCTTTAGAGGTAATGACGAAGCCGAGAAATTTACCACTAGAGACGCCTAAGAAGGACTTAGTAGGGTTCATCTTTAATTGATGCTTACACATTAGATCAAATATAGCCTTCAAATCTTGGATATGATCCTCCTTTTGTCGACTTTTGACAGCAATATCATTAACATAGCATTCGACTGTTTTCCGCAAATGTTCACGGAATATAGTGCTCATAGCTCGTTGATAAGTTGCTCCTGCATTTTTGAGACCGAATGGCATAACTGTATAACAGTATGTACCAATCGGCGTTCTGAAAGAAGTGTGCTTCTCGTCTTCTGGAAACATTTTGATCTGATTGTACCCAGAATACCCGTCCATGAATGACATTCGTTCAAATCCACAGGTATTATCAACCATGACATCAGTGATTGGTAGAGAAAATTCGTCTTTAGGACATGCCGCATTGAGATCGCGGAAGTCTATACAGACTCTGATTTTGCCAGTCTTCTTGAGAACAGGAACTATGTTAGCCACCCAATCAGGATGTTGTTCCTCTCTGATAAACCCAGAGGCCATGAGTTTATTGACTTCAGCTTCAATTGCATCCATGATGTCTGGACGAAATCGTCGCTGTTGTTGTTTGACCGGTTTAACATTCGGCAGGATGTTGAGTTTGCGAGTTGCAATCTGTGGATCAAGACCTGGTATATCTTCATAACTCCAAGCAAAGATATCGATGTAATCACGAATGAGTTTGATCATGTCTTTCTTATCAGTTTCTGAAAGACTTTCACTGATGAATATTGGTTTGGGAGATCCCTCTTCACCAACATCTATTTGAACAAGTTTATCTTCAGTCGAAGGTTCTTTTTGCTCGAAACGGAACTTCCATTGATTATCTAATCTTTGGGCCCACTGTTATGATTCAGGTGAGATTTCAAACTCTTCTTCGTCTTCATCACTTTCTTCAGAATGGTCAATGAAAACCATATTGGAAGACAGAAGGTTGCAATAGAAGTCACCAATACTCGTATCGGTATCCCAAGAAGTGGTACTAGAAGAATCATATCTCTTATCTTCGTCAGACTCGGGATCTTCATGGATAATATTGATGAAAGGAGTATGAGCAGTATAACCCAATCCGCATTTCGTCCTTCCATATTTCAAAGGAGGAATCCAGACAGGTATTTTTCTTCCTTTTCCATCATTGAGGCCAGTCCTGAAGTCATAGCCCATATTTTTGATGATGTCTTTAGATTGCTGACTATAACGACGTAGTTGTAATCTTCCAGTATCATCATTTTTGTCTTCATCTTCAAGATCAGAAGGATTTTGAGGCCCTTTGTAGAAGAATATTGGAATGTCTCCTGGCTTTCTGCTGGAAACTAGAAAGTATGAGGATTGTACAGGTTCTAGAGATACATCTGTATGAACAGTCTGTACAACTCCTATGGTTATTGTGTTCAAGTCATCTAACAGATGTAAATAACTATGAACATAATTACACACATCAACGTACTGCAAAGGTAGAGACTTTTCATTAAATGTAAAAGCAGCAATATTTACATTGGGAGAAGGCTGAGCCTTAGAGATTTTAGCCAAGTCAATGACTAAAGGGGGAGAAGAAGAAGAAGCTTTTTTCGATTAAGATCGATAACAAATGGCTCAGAAGAGGTGAGCTCCCTTGAAGTTTGAGATGGAAGAATAATCCGCCCTCCAACTGGAATTAGCAGAGTATCTTGTGAAGATACAGGAACTGTAGTACGCCCACTGACAGGAATGATCAGTGTATTTTGAGTAGATGACTGAGGTAACGGAGAGATCCGTCCACTCACTGGAATGATGAAAGAATCTTCTCCAGAGGGTTTAGGAGATTGTTGCTGAGTAGTTCGACCTTTAACAGGGATTATTAAAGTCTCACTTTGTGCATCTTCTTTCTCCATAGCTTGTATGATCCTTGTATACTCTTCTTTGTACATTCGGGAATCGTTGAAATAAGCTTCAACCCCATGGAAGGGATTTATATCAGCAACTTCTTTTTGTACTCTTCTATTGCTATCAATGTATTTAAAACATTGATGAAGAGTAGAGGGCACCACATTATTTTCATGAAGAAAGGGCCTCCCCAGAAGAAGATTATAGGATCCCACGATCTCGATCACATAGAAAGTGACTTTAGATCTGAAATCGCCTATCTGAAGCTTCAGATGAATCTTTTCCAAAGGCTCGCTTCGACTTTGATTGAATCCCAAGATAGTAGTAACCGTCTTGGAGAGCTTGTGAAGAGGGATTTTTAGTTCATCCAACAAACTCTTTGGCATTATGCTTATAGCAGACCCTGGGTCAATGAGGATACGATCTATCTTCATCGTATCAATATAACCAGTGTAGTAGAGAGGTCGGTCATATCGATTATCCTCCAGTAGCATGTCGTCTTGTGTAAAGGTGATATTTGGGATAATCTCCAGTACACTGTTGCAATGTAAGCAAGTGGCAGGTTCCGCATCTGGCTTCTTCAATTGTGCAAGACAAGAGTCAGCTTGTAGAAGTGCTTCACTTAACGTCTCCCGAGTTTCTTTAGAAAGACGTAGAAGTTCAAAAAGGGACATTCTAGCTGGAGTATTAGCAAGTTGAGCCAAAATGTCGAAGTTGTAAGGCTTCTGAAGTCCAAGAGGAAAAGACTTCTTGATTGGCTTATCAAACCGAGCCTATTGTTTGCCTTTCTCCAGAGCCGTAGGCTTGGGAGGAACAGGTTCAGTGGATGATTCTTCTTCAGGAGGAACATTAGGAGCATCTTTAGCATCTGAAGGGATATCAGTAGGATCTTCAGGATTTTTAGAATAATCCTTTAGGTAAGGTTTCCCCGTTCGAGTAGCACTAACAAGTGCTTCTTCTTTGTCTTTTGGCTCTGTGTCAGAGGTAGACCCAAGAGAAGTCATATGACATGACTTGATCTTTCCAGCCTTCTTGGATTTTTGAGAAGAAATCTTTTGAGGAGAAGGCGATTCAAAATCTGCCACTAGATCAGGATGGATCCACATGATTTCCCCTGTTTCCAAAGTGATTGGCACTAATCCTTCAGACTGTGGAGGAGGAAGATTCACTATGTCAAGAGTTGCCTTGGGAATAGGAACAATCCCACTTTCAAAGAGTTGAGGAGGAAAATCTCCAAATTGCATAGAGACGACGTTGGAGGTGACGGTCTTCTCTTTTGGAGTAAGAGAGATAGCTCCAGATTTAATCATTTCTTGGATCTTTCCTTTCAATACATAACATGTACGAATTGTGTGACCCAGCATTCTGTGATATGGACAGTATTTAGGATGATCTGTCTTACCAGCTTCATCAGGTTTCTTGATCTCTGGTAATTGTATTTTATTACCTTTCAGCAGACATTCAAAGATACCAAGGACATCGTCGTCGTCAAAAGAATATTCTTCTTTGGGGCGAGGTGTTCTTGATTGTTGAGTTATAGAGGCAGGAGTTTGAACATTTGATGCATCTTTGCTCTGAAGATTAACTTCAAGAGTTTCTTTTCCTTTGCGAGCATTATTTTTATTGTTAGCACCTTGTCATGTTTCTTTAGGAGTCATCTGCACTCCTAAACCTTTGAAGGTTTCAGCACTGATTTTTGCAGCTTTGGCACTGACTATGAAGGAAGGCCAATCTTGAAATTGAGTGGACCCTGTCCACATACTGATGATTGGCAACAAGTTTGATTTGCACGTGTCAATGGTGACAGCATCAGGAGTTCCAAGAGGCATCTTCAGAGATTCTCTTCGAAACCGTTCAATGTATTCCTCTGTAGATTCATTATTTTCTTGCTTGATTCTAATAAGAGCAGACATAGTCATGTCATTAAGCCATTCATAGAACCTTTCAAGAAACATCTGTTTGAAACCAGCAAATGAGGTAATACTCCCATCTGGGAGACTCATATACCATTCATAAGCCGTTCCCTTGAGACATCCAATAAATACCCTAGTAAGGAGGGCATCACTTGGTTGCAGTTGATCAGTCATCACTTCAAAGTGATTGATAAACTGACTTGGAGAAGTGGTTCCATCATAGAATGAGATAGTAGGAGGCTTGTATTTAGGAGGATATGATACTTGCTTCCATTCTATCGGATAAGGCTGTTTGATGCCTAACCTTTGTAAACCATCCTTTTGTTTGAATGCCTCGAATTGAGTTTTGAGATTCTTCAATTCTTCAGAGACAACTCCCGAAGATTGTGGAGTTGTGGCTTGTAGAGAATAGTTGGGAGGAGGAACAGCATTGTAAGCACTACCCCCAGCTCCAGAGAGACTAGGATTTGGTTGAGCTGGTCCAGGAGTATTGGATTGTACTGCTGGAGGAACTTGTACTGGACTTATATCAGTATCAACTGGTATGGCATCTGATACAGTCTGTCGATTTTGCAACTGAGCTGTCATGAGTTCATACATCGACTTCATTGTGTCAGTCATAGACTTCATTTGCTGTTCCAAAGAAGCAATTCTTTGATTTTGAGGAGTCAAGGAAGAAGAAGGTTCATCAGTATTCCCATCAACCATGTAAGTCGTGACTGTATGAGGGATTATTGATGAACTAGTAGATGTTGTATGCTCTGAATCATTGCTTCGTGTATCAAAGTCAACTATAGGAGAATTACTCCTAGTAGAAAGAGGTGGGAAGTTAGATTCTCCAAGAAATTCAGAATCAATTTCAGGGATCAAATTTCTTTGACTAGAAGCCAGGACTCTTGCTCTGGTGTTTCTATATACTCCATCTGGACTATCAACTCTACCCCCGGTGTCCCGAGAAGTCATATTGACAGAGGCAAACAAAGGCTCATCTTCATCAGGCATAGGTTCATACTGAATCCTATTGAAGACAGACTGTCGTTTATTTTGACATCTGCATTGCATTGTGACTCTTGGCTGGAAGTCACATTCATGATCACCATGGTCTTGAACTGTTGATTGACATCTGCACCGAATTATGACTCTTGGATAGAAGTCACATTCAGCATGTTTCTTTGATATAGAATCACTCCTTCTCTTCTGTTGAAGATATTCCCGTAAATCTGTTTGTGAAGATTGAGGAGTATACTTCCTGTTCTTGGGTCTTGATGGCTCATGATTATACAAAGAGTGATTAATGTGAGCCACATAATTTCTTGCATACTCTGCATCTGGATCTTTTATCTTCATATCCAATTGGTATGGTTTCTTAACACCAGAAGTGCTGAGTTTTGTTCTTAAATCAGTGGAAGGTAACACATTAATTTTGGAAACATGGAGTTTTCCTTCCATTGATCTGGATATTTGCAGAGAAGGAAGAGTTAAACCACTCCTTTGATTAGGAGTTGGTAACAGACCCTCTTTAATGGACAGATTCTGTGCCCAATTTGAAGAAGTCAAAGAAGAAGACATTAAGAAATATTTCTTCTTAGACTCATTCAAGTTTTGAGACATAGAATGTCCAGAAGGAAGAGTAGTCAAAAGACCATCTTCTTTCCTTTGACTAACAAAAGTATCAGTCAAAGCTGTTCCTGAAGTAAAAACTACAGGAGCAGAAGAAACAACTAAAGAGTTATTCCTTTTCGAAGGGACTTTGTGTGGAAGACCACCCCCAGTTCTAGTAGAACTCGGTGAAGAAGAAGAGATAACTAAGGAGCTATTCTTCTCTGATGAAATACATGCTGAAACAGACTTGGTTAAAGAACCAGAGCTGTTAGCGTGACTTTTGATTTTAGAATTACACGCTGGAACAGATTTGGCTAAGGAACCAGTACTGTCAGCGTGACTGTTGAATGTGGGATTGCACACTGGAACAGATTTGGCTAAGGAGCCAGTACTGTCAGCGTGACTTTTAGAGTTGAATTTGCACGCTGGAACAGATTTGGCTAAGGAGCCAGTACTGTCAGCGTGACTTTTAGAGTTGAATTTGCACGCTGGAACAGATTTGGCTAAGGAGCCAGTACTGTCAGCGTGACTTTCAACTTTGGAGATACACACTAGAACAGATTTGGCTAAGGAGCCAGTACTGTTAGCGTGATCTTTGATTGCTGTCATCTTCGAGTGCACAAGAGTGTGCGTGCTTGCAGTAGAGCTCTTGCCAGTGTTAGGAGCAGACACTGTGGCAGAGACTTCACCATTGACTGCCAACTGATTCTTAGGGACATAGACAGAGTGTCCTTTCGACTTGGCAGTGATGATGGAGGCTGGAGTGGGCTTGCCACCCTTAGCCCGCTGTATTTCTTCATAGGCGAGTTGATCGAATTTGATCGTCATCACCTTCTTCGTCGAGCCGATTGACGAAGTGTCGCATTGAGTTGTTACCATCTCAGAAGAGGAGATGGTTTTCCCCAGCAGAGTCGCCAATTTGTTTTCCATAAAGAAATTCTCTTTATTTGTTGTGTTTCTGGGAAAATTACAACTGTAGGAATCCGATCTAGAAGACGATCGCTTTATCCCTTGGACTATGCGAAGAAGAAAAGCTCTCAAGATTTTGACAGTAGATATCAATGTATCTGTACAATGAATGAGAAAAAGAACTCTATTTATAGAGTCAAAAATAATAACCGAAAAGATAATTGTCTTCACAGCCTGTGCTTAGTTGAAAATCACGCAGGATTTAACATACGCAAGGCTGTGAGCAGTTACTGGACGTGACCTGTAACTGTTGGACACATGGCAATCATACATGAGTCGTGTGCAAGTTACAGGACACGCAGGCGAGAGATCAGTGGCATGGCTGCCACGTACTCTAATTTGATGAAATCCACGCAGACTTGTTGAAGACGAAATCCACACAAACTCGGTGTAGAAAGCTTCAAAATCCACGCAAACTTGGGGCAGGAAGCTTCAGGATCCACGCAGACTTCGAGGCAAAGAACTCAAAAATCTACGCAAACTTGAGGAAGAAAAACTTCAGAATCCACGCAAACTTGAGATGAAGATCACAAATACACGCAGACTTGAGATAGAACTGCCAGCTGTCTTGATTCGGCGTGTCTCGACTGACATAAAATCTCTGATAGTGATTGCTTTGTCAGTCGCATTAAATGACAAGAAACCCTTTTGGTACGCCAACTTGACGAAGGCTGAGTCTTGCTGAAGAAGATTTCGAAAATCACGCAATAGACGGCGATGATCTCTCGAGTTCTGTGCATACGTGGCATACGAAGAGACGTTTCTCGACTGTTGTGTTGTCAGTCATTATGATTCTGACGTATGGCTGAGCTGTCTCTGCGTGACTTCTAAAGGAGATGGCCAGGCAGAACTTAGCGTATCTTTTGTGCTGCTTCTTGGATCACTCTGCATGACTTGTTCTGATCAACTCAGCGTGACTTCATTTTTGAGGCCTACATGTACTGAAAGGAAAGATCCAAGAAATGATTAAGTCTGGAGCTATCTCTCTTACTCCAAAAGAGAAGACTGTCACTTCTAATGTCGTCTCTATGCAATTTGGAGACTTCCCTCCTCAATTTCTTGAAAGCGGAATTGTTTCTATTCCCAAGGCAACTCTTGAAATAGTAAATATTCCTCCTCCACAGTCTGAAGGATTAGCACCAATCACTTTGGAGACTGGAGAAATCATGTGGATTCATCCTGATCTAATAACAGACTTTGAATCTCCTTCTCCTCAAAAGATTTCTTATCGAAAGTCCAAGAAGGCTGGAAAGATCAAGTCATGTCATATGACTTCTCTTGGGTCTACCTCTGACACAGAGCCAAAAGAGATAGAAGAAGCACTTGTTAGTGCTACTCGAACGGGGAAATCTTACCTAAAGGATTATTCTAAAAGTCCTGAGGATCCTCTTGATATCCCTCCAGCTGATAAAAATGCTTCTAATGTTCCTCCTGAAGAAGAATCATCTACTGCACCTGTTCCTTCAACTACACCAGTTGAACCTGTTCCTCCCAAACACACAACTCTTGAGAAAGGCAAGCAACAAGCTCAGTTTGATAAACCAATCAAGAAGTCTCTTCCTCTTGGACTTCAGAAGCCTTACAACTTCGACATTTTGGCTCAGCTTGCTAATACTCCAGCTAGAATGTCCCTCTTTGAACTTCTACGTCTTTCCAAAGAGACTCGGGAGACGTTAAGTGAAGCACTTCTACAAGCTGACTCTTGTCTTGCACAATTGAAGAAGCCAGATGCGGAACCTGCCACTTGCTTACATTGCAACAGTGTACTGGAGATTATCCCAAATATCACCTTTACACAAGACGACATGCTACTGGAGGATAATCGACATGACCGACCTCTCTACTACACTGGTTATATTGATACGATGAAGATAGATCGTATCCTCATTGACCCAGGGTCTGCTATAAGCATAATGCCAAAGAGTCTGTTGGATGAACTAAAAATCCCTCTTCACAAGCTCTCCAAGACGGTTACTACTATCTTGGGATTCAATCAAAGCCGAAGTGAGCCTTTGGGAAAGATTCATCTGAAGCTTCAGATAGGCGATTTCAGATCTAAAGTCACTTTCTATGTGATCGAGATCGCGGGATCCTATAATCTTCTTCTGGGGAGGCCCTTTCTTCATGAAAATAATGTGGTGCCTTCTACTCTTCATCAATGTTTTAAATACATTGATAGCAATGGAAGAGTACAAAAAGAAGTTACTGATATAAATCCCTTCCATGGGGTTGAAGCTTATTTCAACGATTCTCGAATGTACAAAAAAGAGTATACAAGGATCATACAAGCTATGGAGAAAGAAGATGCACAAAGTGAGACTTTAATAATCCCTGTTAAAAGTCGAACTACTCAGCAACAATCTCCTAAACCCTCTGGAGAAGATTCTTTCATCATTCCAGTGAGTGGACGGATCTCTCCGTTACCTCAGTCATCTACTCAAAATACACTGATCATTCCTGTCAGTGGGCGTACTACAGTTCCTGTATCTTCACAAGATACTCTGCTAATTCCAGTTGGAGGGCGGATTATTCTTCCATCTCAAACTTCAAGGGAGCTCACCTCTTCTGAGCCATTTGTTATCGATCTTAATCGAAACAAAGCTTCTTCTTCTTCTCCCCCTTTAGTTATTGACTTGGCTAAAATCTCTAAGGCTCAGCCTTCTCCCAATATAAATATTGTTGCTTTTACATTTAATAAAAAGTCTCCACCTTTGCAGTACGTTGATGTGTGTAATTATGTTCATAGTTATTTACATCTGTTAGATGACTTGAACACAATAACCAAAGGAGTTGTACAGACTGTTCATACAGATGTATCTCTAGAACCTGTACAATCTTCATACTTTCTAGTTCCAAGCAGAAAGCCAGGAGACATTCCAATATTCTTCTACAAAGGACCTCAAAATCCTTCTGATCTTGAGGATGATGACAAAAATGATGACACTGGAAGATTACAACTACGTTGTTATAGTCAGCAATCTAGAGACATCATCAAAAATATGGGCTATGACTTCAGGACTGGCCCCAATGATGGAAAAGGAAGAAAAATACCTGTCCAGATTCCTCCTTTGAAATATGGAAGGACGAAATGCGGATTGGGTTATACTGCTCCTACTCCTTTCATCAATATTATCCATAAAGATCCTGAGTCTGACGAAGATAAGAGATCTGATTCTTCTAGTACCACTTCTTGGGATTCCGATACGAGTATCGGTGACTTCTACTGCAATATTTTGTCTTCCAACATGGTTTCCATTGACCATTCTGAAGAAAGTGATGAAGACGAAGAAGAGTTTGAAATCTCACCTGAATCAGAACAGTGGGCCCAAAGATTAGATAATCAATGGGAGTTCCGTTTCGAGCAAAAAGAACCTCCGACTGAAGATAAACTTGTTCAAATAGATGTTGGTGAAGAGGGATCTCCCAAACCAATATTCATCAGTGAAAGTCTTTCAGAAACTGATAAGAAAGACATGATCAAACTCATTCGTGATTATATCGATGTCTTTGCTTGGAGTTATGAAGATATGCCAGGGCTTGATCCTCAAATTGCAACTCAAAAGCTCAATATCTTGCCGAATGCTAAACCGGTCAAACAACAACAGCGACGATTTCGTCCAGACATCATGGATGCAATTGAAGCTGAAGTCAATAAACTCATTACCTCTGGATTTATTAGAGAGGAACAACATCCCGATTGGGTGGCTAATATTGTTCCTGTTCTTAAAAAGACTGGCAAGATCAGAGTATGCATAGACTTCCGCGATCTCAATGCGGTATGTCCTAAAGACGAATTCCTTCTACCAATCACTGATGTCATGGTTGATAATACCTGTGGATTTGAACGAATGTCATTCATGGACGGGTATTCTGGGTACAATCAGATCAAAATATTTCCAGAGGATGAGAAGCACACTTCTTTCAGAACGCCGATTGGTACATACTGTTATACAGTTATGCCATTCGGTCTCAAGAATGCAGGAGCAACTTATCAACGAGCTATAAGTACTATATTCCGTGAACATTTGCGGAAAACAGTCGAATGCTATGTTGATGATATTGCAGTCAAAAGTCGACAAAAGGAGGATCATATCCAAGATTTGAAGACTATATTTGATCTAATGCGTAAGCATCAATTAAAGATGAACCCTACTAAGTCCTTCTTAGGTGTCTCTAGTGGTAAATTTCTCGGCTTCGTCATTACCTCTAAAGGTATATACGTGGATCCTGAGAAGATCAAAGCCATCCAAGAGATGCGTCCTCCACGCACCTTAAAATAGCTACGAGGATTTCAAGGAAGAATCGCTTATATCAGGAGATTCATCTCTAATTTATCAGGACGCTGCAGACCATTCAACAAACTTATGAAGAAAGGTGTCTCTTTTGTCTGGAATGATGAATGTCAGAAAGTATTCGATGATATAAAACAATATCTAATGAGCCCTCCAGTATTGGTACCTCCCGTCTCAGGAATACCATTCTTCCTCTATACTCGAGCAATGAGTCATTCATTGGGTGCATTACTCGCTCAAAAGAATCAAAATGGCCATGAACAAGCCATTTATTATCTCAGCCGCACTATGACCGGAGCTGAACCTCGATATTCACCGGTTGAAAAAGAATGTCTAGCCTTGATGTTTGCTGTCCAAAAGACACGACATTATATCATTGGCCAGACTATTCATGTCATCTCCAGGATCAATCATATACGGATCATGATGAAGAAACCTAGTGTTTTGAATTCTCGATTGGCTAACTGGGGAATCCTACTTGCTCAGTATGATATGCACTATATTCCTCAGAAATCAGTCAAAGGACAAGCTTTAGCTGATTTTCTGGCTGCTCACTCAATTCCAGAAAATTTAAAACTCTATGATGAAATCCCAGATGAAGTCCTATATTCAAATCAAATTGCTGAAGAAGATCCTACTTGGCGTCTATTCTTTGATGGAGCATCAAGAATTGGTCCTAATGGCGATATTGTCGCTGGAGTTAGAATTGTTCTTGTATCGCCAGAAGGTCTTGCTATCCAAAGAGCTTATTCTCTCGATCAGCCGTGTTTAAACAATGTAGCTGAGTACAACGCATTACTTATTGGTCTTCAACTCGCTAAACATCTGAATATTCAACATTTGGAGGCGTATGGAGACTCTAAACTCATTGTCAATCAGATCAGGGGTACTTATGAAGTTCGCCATCAAGATCTGGTTCCTTATCATAAAACAGCTATATCTATGGCTTCTTCGTTTGAAGAATTCTTCATTGAACATGTTAGGCGAGCATGTAACACAGAAGCTGATGCCCTTGCTAATCTTACAGCGGTGCTGGCTATTCCAATCAGACGACAACAAATGATTGTTGTTCGTAATCGAGAATTATTTCATCTTGAAAATAACTTGACTCTAGGACTTCCAGTTGACATTGAAGAATCAACATCTCATGACGTCAACACAACAAGAGGATTTGGATTCAGTCGTAAATCGATGTCATCTTCATCCGATTCCAGCATAGAATTCATCTTCAGTAACTCGACTGAGAATCAGAATATGGATAAAGATTGGAGACTTCCTTTCTTAGATCTCGTATTATATGATATTCTTCCGGATGATCCGAGTGAGGCAGCATCTATCAGACGACGATCACTCAGATTCTACTACAATCATACAACAAAGACCTTATATCGTCGAGCTTATGATGGTTTACTCCTTCGATGTGTGGCCGGTGACGAAGCTCAACAAATCATTCGCGAAGCACATGATAGAATTTGTGGAGCACATCAGCCAGGACCAAAACTTCAAGACCGTATCCGACGTATGGGTTATTATTAGCCCACCATGGTATCTGATGCCATCGAATATGCAAAGAAGTGTAAAGCTTGTCAAATCCATGCGAATTTTATTCATCAACCCTCGGAATTTCTACATCCGACGGCAGCATCATGGCCCTTCGAAGCTTGGGGCATGGACATTGTCGGCCCGATCAATCCACCGTCATCTAAAGGTCATCGGTTCATTCTCGCAATAACCGATTACTTCTCCAAATGGGTCGAAGCCATTCCTTTATCTGAAGTTAAGACGTCTAATGTCATCAGCTTTATTAAGCACCACGTCATCTACAGATTTGGTGTTCCTCGACGCATTGTTCATGATAACGGACCACAGTTCATCAGCCAAAAATTTACTCGATTCTGTGACGATCACCGGATCAATAATGTGGCTTCTACCGCATATAATCCAGCAGCTAACGGATTAGCAGAAACTTTCAACAAGACTATCATCAAACTCCTAAAGAAGTTTGTCTCCACTAACAAACGTAATTGGAGTGACAAGCTCGGGGAATGTTTGTGGGCTTATCGCACTACAGTTCGTAATGCTACCAAATGTACACCTTTCTCTCTGGTGTATGGTTGCGAAGCTGTTCTTCCATTAGAGATTCAAATTCCTTCTTTAAGGATAGCAATCGCTAATGAACTCACTGCTGAAAATAACGATCGTCTTCGACTTCAGGAATTAGAAGCTCTGGATGAAAAGCGATTATCTGCTCAACAGAATATTGAATTCTATCAAGCTAGAATTTCAAGAGCTTTTAATAAAAAAGTCAGAGTTCGATCATATCAAAAAGGAGAACTTGTTCTAACAGTCAGACGTCCTATGACTATGACTCATATGAGTAAAGGCAAATTTGACGCAAAGTGGGAAGGTCCCTATATTATGAGCAAAGTTTTCTCAAATGGAGCTTATCAACTCTCAGAATTGGATGGTCGAAAAGTTTTGATGCCTATTAATGGCAAATTCCTTAAAAAGTACTATGTATAAATGTAAATACTTGTAATCATCAGACAAATTCATGTTTAAAAATAAAATTTTTATTTTATTTTCATGAATGATGATACATGATATTAAGGAAGATCACTATCATCCTTCTCTACTTTTGGACGTGGGCCACTACCGTCCTTCTCGAAGACGTGATCAGCAAAAGAGCCGAGAACCTCCTTGCTAGAACCCACGAGGAATTTGCAAGCGGCCATCCTCATGGCTTCCTCTTCTTCAGTCCTTCCTGGTTCGAGCAGAAAATCCAGAATGTCCCTTGGTGGCTTGGGTGCAGACGAACCTTCGCCTGCTTCCGTCTTCTTCGTTTTGACTGGACCAGCAGGGCGTTCTTCAGTGCCTTTCTGAACCTTTGAGGCTATCTCAGTCTTCTTGGATGCTTCTCCAGATGACATTTTTATGTTGAGGAGTGGAAGTATTCGTTCTCGCCAGATTTCTGCTATATTTATAGGCAGAAGTTCCTCATTCATCCGACGTTTCACATATTCATTAATGCTTAACGGTTCATCCATTCATTTTTCACATTCATCAGACGGTTCGCCTGTTCATTAATACTTGACGGTTCTTCCGTTCATTTATTACATTCACTCGACAGTTCATCTATTCATCATTTCCTAACGGTTCATCCGTTCATAATCTTCTATCAATTTTATTAAGGGGGATTCGTTATTTATCATATTTTCATAACCTCTGAATCAATTCTGAATCTACTTACTCATTTGTCATGTTTTGACCTCTGCATAGAAATCAATCTATTTTCTTTTGAGTTCCTATATATTATCACGTCCATAATACCTCTGATAATATCATATACTCTAAAACAGAAAAGAAGATTTCATTATCTATCATGTCCACAATTCGTCCACAAATACAAATTTATTATATACGCTCTATTTCCCAGAGCGACTGAGCTTGGTGCCTAGTTCTTCTACGCTCCTAACTCCCAGACAGTGCAACAGAGCTTTAAACATTTCACGCTGCTCTATGAGGCTGCGCCCATCAGAAGAGGACGAGCCATCCAAGCCAAAATAGCTCAAGAAATTCTTGGCTAGTTACAAGGGATCATCTTTGAGCTCAAAGACAAGGGGCTCTGGCTCTTTACCCCCAAAAGTTTTAATCAGTTCATTTGGATGCTTTCAAAGAACTTCGAAGTCTTTTCGACTTCCGAAAAAATTTGAAGTCATATCAGCGTGACTGATTCCATTTTATCATCTCTATTTTCAAAGTATTTCGAAATAATTTATCATTTTTCGAAAACTTTGAAGGGGGTTTTGTAGGCCTCAAAAATGAAAGTCACGCTGAGTTGATCAAGACAGAGTCAAAAGTCACGCTCAGTTGATCCAGACAATATAAACAAATCACGCTGGGGAGACAGCTCATCATTTGTCAGAGAGTAATTATGACTGACAGCACAACAGTTGAAGAATGTCTCTTCGTATGCCACGTATGTACAGACTTCGAGAGATCATCGCCGTCTATTGCGTGATTTTTGAAATCTTCTTCAGCAAGACTCAGCCTTCGTCGAGTTGGCGTACCAAAAGGGTTTCTTGTCATTTAATGCGACTGACAAAGCAATCACTGTCAGAGATTTTGTGTCAGTCGAGACACGCCGAATCAAGACAGCTGGCAGTTCTATCTCAAGTCTGCGTGTATTTGTGATCTTCATCTCAAGTTTGCGTGGATTCTGAAGTTTTCTTCCTCAAGTTTGCGTGGATTTTTGAGTTCTTTGCCTCGAAGTCTGCGTGGATCCTGAAGCTTCCTGCCCCAAGTTTGCGTGGATTTTAAAGCTTTCTATACCGAGTTCGCGTGGATTTCGTCTTCAACAAGTCTGCGTGGATTTCATCAAATTGGAGTACGTGGCAGCCATGCCACTGATCTCTCGCCTGTGTGTCCTGTAACTTGCACACGACTCATGCATGATTGCCATGTGTCCAACAGTTACAGGCTACGTCCAGTAACTGCTCACATCCTTGCGTATGTTAAATCCTGCGTGATTTTCAACTAAGCACAGGCTGTGAAGACAGTTATCTTTTCAGTTATTATTCTTGACTCTATAAATAGAGTTCTTTTTCTCATTCATTGTACAGATACATTGATATCTACTGTCAAAATTTTGAGAGCTTTTCTTCTTCGCATAGTCCAAGGGATAAAGCGATCGTCTTCTAGATCGGATTCTTACAGTTGTAATTTTCCCAGAAACACAACAAATAAAGAGAATTTTTTTATGGAAAACAAGCATCAAGTATAGTAATCTAGAGCAAGAATATAAATCCAGACAAGTATGAAACGGTCAGAGAATGTACTCGCCTCGTATCTGAATGTCTGAAGTAAATGTACTGTCCGAGATGAGGTACCTGACTCCTAGTTAGAGCAACACAAGTCAAGATGTACACAGGGAATGATAAATATAATCTACAATGCATCTGCATGCTGTCTAGGTCAAACTAGACTAAAGTCAACACTTGGTCAACTCCAGTCAACTAGACTAGTCAAACTAGGTCAACTAGGTCAAATCCTAGCCCAACAAGTCTAATAAGTCTCACATGGCCTAACCAAGCCTAGTCTAGCAATCACACACCAATCACAAGGCTATACAAGCCAAACACAAGCCATCACATTCAATATTATACATAAGAGAAAGGAAGCTAACATGTAAAGCTATGTGTGTGTGTGTGAACATGGAGGTGTACATGAAAAGAGAATTCAACACTAGGCCCTATATCACATATATGTATATATAACTATAGAAAAACTCTATTTACCACATTAACACATTTAGCCATGTATAGTATAGTATATATATATATATATATATATATATATATATATATATATATATATAGAGAGAGAGAGAGAGAGAGAGAGAGAAGAGCATGTGTACGTGTGCATGGGTGTGTGTGTGTCATGAAAGTGCACAAGAACATGTGTGTGTTATCATGGAATGAGTGTTAGGCAATGTGTGAGTGAGAGTGTCAATGAGTGAGGGTGTGAGGGTTATATAGTGTAGTGTGCATTGTGTGTAGAGTGATAGTGAGGCATGACAGTTGTGTAGCAAAGTGTCAATAGGAAGTTAACATTCACATATATGAGTTCTCATGTATCTCTTATTTAGTGAAACAAAACTAAATTCCAGTTTTATTCCTAACAAGGCTACATATATTACATCTATTATTACATTATATTCATGCTTGCATTCATTCATCATTCATTTATTCTCTTGCACCACTATATGCACCATACATTACATACTATGGAACCTACATATTCATTACAAGCCATACTTATACATGCTTACATTAGATAGGATACTTACACCTCATATATCATTTATTTAAACATTTACTCATGCTTGCATTCTCTATTTAATTACATAATGTATATACATTAACATGGGTTAAAATCAAATAGAACATTATATTACACACAAGGGTGCACAAAATACATATGCCGAATAGTAACTCCTACTAATAATCAATACTGTACCATCTCAGCATGAATTAAAATCTAGGATTAAAGTATGTTATAGATCTATGTGTTAGCTTTCCGAAACTTTAAACGGATCGCGTTTTCGTTTCCGGAAACTCCCGGAATCGCAAAAACACCGAGAACGTGTTTGTCTTTCGTACAGCTGACACTCAAATAATTCTCCAGAAAGTTACAGAAAGAATTAGGCCTGTTAATACATGTTTTTGGAAAGCTAACTTCAATATGCTTCTTTTAAAAAAAACGGAAGATTAAACCGAGCTTTGAGCTAGAAGTTATGACATTTCTAAGTTAGGGCTGAAATTAAAAACGTGGATAAAAATCATGACGGATTTGGGTAGTTTGAGACAAAAGAACACAAGTATATAACATAATATATCAAGAACTCACTCTCTACACTAATATATATATATGAGATACTATAGAACACATCTCCAATACAAAAATATGAGATTAAACATGTAATAATTCATTCATACATAACAACAACACATAGTGTGTCCAAATTTGGAATTTTCCCACATGGACACAACCACAACACAAATGACACTCCTATGACCTCCAAATAGACACGAAATGGACACAAATGGAGATGAAACCATGGGGGTCATTCCTATGGGTTCAAAATAGACCTATATGTATGAGAAAATGAAAAGGAGAAGGGATTTATACCTCCCGGTAGATCGAATCGAAGAGAAGCCTTCCCGGAGCAACACCGACACGTAGAGATTCCAAAAGGACACGAACGAGCTCCGAATCCTCCCAAACTTGGGTAGCTTCTTCCTTGGCTAGAATGGAGAAGGAAAGAAGAAGATTTGGTGGCAAAATGGAAGGATTTGGTGGAGAAATTGCTAGGGATTGCTCTCTAGGAATTTGGGGAAGAACAAGAAAGAGAGTGTGGATGAGAATAATGAAATGAACTTGAGCCTATCCTCTCCCAAAGTGGCTGGCCATATGGGGCTATTTGTCCTATTATGGTAAGGTCCAAAATGCCCCCACTAACCTATTCTATGAGTATTAGGAAAGGGCTAATTGGTTGGGGCTAAATTAGTCATTCTAAAGTCTCTAATCACACTAACCTTATCCATAATAATTAGTCTAACCTCTAACTAAAATATTTCTATAATATGGACTAAATTTAATAACATGTGGGCCATGCCTAACTAGTGTGTGGGTCCCACTAGAGTCAAACTACCCCCGGGTCCCCGTTTCAAGTCGGATTGAGTTGAAATTCGAACCCGACTCAAATAACTCCAAAACAATATCATAAATAATAAAATGATATCAAAATAATTCAAAGAGGTCAAATGCAAAAATATCCTTAGGCCAAAAATGACATTAAAATATCATAATCATATGGTTAGGCTCTAGGTCAAACAGTCTCTAGGGTTTCACTAGCAAAACGTCAAAACCACAAGTCATGAATTTAAATAGTTTAAAATAATTTAAAAATCACTAAAAATCATAATATGAAATAAATATCATTAAATAATAATTATAATTATAAAATTTTAAAATTACCCTCATCTGGAAAACTGGGTGTTATACTTGTTAACTTGTACGTATGTACATTTTATTTACATGTACCACAGTACATTGTATATCTATTGACCGATCACGTACCTGCTACAGTTTTAAACATTACATATACATCTGTCTCTATGACATATGTGTCCTTGCCATGATAGATTGTGTGATGCCATGTTTCCAGTTATTTCCTCTTATGTTCATTTCCATGTTTCATATGCTAGTTTGCTAGATTCAGTACTTGCTCCCGTCCTGACAGGATAACGTTGTAGGTGTCCTTACTAAGGAGGAGTTACTCTGCGACTCATATTATGGAGATACTGCCGAGGACCCGACTTTGCCATATGAGGATGTTCTTGCGGGGAGACTCGTCTAGTTTGCATAGCTGTTTGGGATATTTAGTGTAGTCATGTATTAGGCTACATATTTTGTAACTGGACATGTATCCAGTTTTATATTTCAGATCACTTGTACTTTGGACTTATTTCTATATATGAGACGACTTTTGCGTTTGGAACATTTATGACTTTTATTCACTTATAGAACTGTTAGCACATTTAGTCTTATCATGTTGTCTTTAGAACAGCTTACTACGTTTATCTCAAACGTAGGCTGGGCATGACTCGGCCTGGCCCAACAATTTGGGTAGCGGGTCGTGACAGCGCACATTGTACTTCGCGCGTACACATCTTGGACGGTTGTTGCGCGAGTGTCTGTGCGTCTACACATGTTGCTCTGATTGTACAGTGTACAGATTTTATGGATCACTTGTCACGACCCGCACCCATTTTTTTTAACGGATACAAGACGTGTCCAAGCCAGCCTACGCCGCAGTGTCGGTGGTAGAACGCTGTCACGGCCATGAAGATCAAAATCACAAATAATGCTCATTCACATAATTAATTTAACTTACAATATTTACAAGTTTTACATTTGTAGAAAAATATAAACTTGTACAAATAAATGAATAACTACAACTCAACTATCTAGCTAGTCTCTAGGCTTTTGTCTGCAATATTCCCGTCACTCCCCAAGCTAAGTGAATCCGCGGCTAACCTGAAAATGTTGGTTTCCAGTCAGGAATGAAACGAGCACAATTTACTGAATGCAATTTCAAATAAAGAAAATGACTACAAAACAAAGGTTAGACATCAATCATGAGTTTTGAAAATAAACAGTAAATACGAAAAACCAATAGCAAATAATAGACACAAAACACTTTTCCCAACCGTTAGAAGTACCGTTGATATGTGATCAGTCTGGGCCACTACACCGCACGGTCTACGATGTCTACTTGCAGAAAATAAGCACTGTCTACGATGTCTACTTGCAGAAAATAAGCACTGTCTACAATGTCTACTTGCAGAAAATAAGCACTGTCTACGATGTCTACTGCAGAAAATAAGCACTGTCTACAATGTCTACTTACAAAAAATAAGCACTGTCTACGATGTCTACTGCAGAAAATAAGCACTGTCTACAATGTCTACTGCATGAAAATAAACACTGTCTACGGTCGGATCACACATCCTTGGTACTTCTCATTCCCGACTCAACAATTTATAATAGAAAATAATCACATAACCAATGGCCAATCAATGAAATATAGTGAAAATCAATATCGAAATGCAGATAATAAACTGTACTCGCCTGTGTTTGTTGGAGTCGACGTGCGCGACACGAAATATGTACGTTGCTATGCTCCACAAGATGGTCCCAAACGATGGTACAGACAGTTCCATGGAATCCAGAATAATCCAAATAGTCTAGTTTGGTATATAGAAGCCCAAGATCAAAGTCTGGCACGATAATCGAGTCAAGAAATGAAAATGACTATATTAGTCGCGATCAGGTTTATTAACCTAAGGTGAAAAGTAAATAATACATATAATTATTAGTTAAGAGACATTGTCAAGAATTATCCATTTAACTACCAAAAGTAATATTTTTACTTTTAGAAGCATTTATATAAAAAAAACCCTTTTTTTAGAATATTACCATATATAAAGGTTCAATCGAAATACATAAGGTTATATGTAAAAATACTTATAAATTCTTTTATAAAACTCAAATACAATCAATCTTACAGTCCCACACTAATTAAGCCCTTATATTAATATCCAATATATACCTTTATATAATACTAAACCTGGATATTGTGGATATAAATATACGTATAAAAATACTTTGTATGAAAATACGTATAGAATAATATTTTCATGAAAATTATTTATGAATACATATAGGTTGTCGTGGACATAGTATGTATACAAGGACATATAGGCTGCATATACGATAATAAATATATATCATTTATGTGAATATAAACTAGTTGTATGTTTGCTTACATATATAAAGCAACAAAAGCATACCCATATAAAATATAAATCATTTAAGAAATTTTCATATGTATACACATAATATTTCCTATATATATATATATATATATATATAAACCACTGTGCTTACATATTTGTATGTAGCTACAAATGAACATAACAACATAACATTAGTGGTAATATATACATCAATTTAATATACAGGCCTTATATATATATATATATATATATATATAAGCTGTAGTTTTTCTCCTCATGCATGCCAAGCTAGTATTGTTATGCGACAGTAAAAATCAAAGAGATGGGGATAGTGAAGTAATTACCCAACTTGAAGAGGACCATGGCGCGTGCGTTCTTGGCCGACTCCGGTTGTTGCGCGAGTGTCTGTGCGTCTACACATGTTGCTCTGATTGTACAGTGTACAGATTTTGCGGATCACTACAACAAAAATAGTTGTTGCACGAGTGTCTGTGCGAGTGTACGGATTTTGTGGATCACCACACATGTTGCTCTGATTATACAGAGTGTACGGATCTTGGACGGTTGTTGCGCGAGTGTCTATGCGTCTACACATGTTGCTCTGATTGTACAGAGTGTACGATTTTTTCCCATCAAAAAAAGAGTTTTCTTGACGATTCTACATCTGTCATGTAGGCCAAAGTCAAGAAAAAATTTCTTTTATTTTTTTACAGCTTCTGGTTTTGTTTTCTTGACGGTTTTAAATCGTCAAGAAAATATAACAAAAAAACCATCAAGGTAAATAAAAACTTTTTTTTGACTCTGACCTAGATAATGGGTAATGACCGTCAAGGAAAATCATTTCTTGACAGAAAAAAAAATGTCAAGAAAACTCTCTCTTGATGTTTAAAAACTGTCAAAATTGATGTTTTGCAGCAGAATTCAGATTTTTTTTTTTATCTTTAGAATTCAGATATTTGTTATAGTGAAACGACATATTTTATAGGGCTGCATGCCTCACCACTACCACTAGGTTAGGGCTTATGTGTGTGTGTCCTTCAGTAGCATACTTCTATTTGACAATTATCCATATTTTGGACCTCTTGGGTGAGCCACGATTTAAATCAAGGGGAGATTGTGCTACTATCTATATAAATCCTTAAAATTGTTATGTTAATTAAACTTCAATAGCAAAAAAATATACTACAATTCAAACAAAAAATGAGAAGAAAAAAAAAGAAAAAAATTTCGAAGTGTTAGAAAAAAAAAATTGTACATATTCAAAATATATGGAAATAAATAACAAAGATGTGGCTCAAACCACTACAAGAAAAAAGTATTTTCTTGACGGTTTTTTTTCCGTTAATAAATGGTTTTCTTGACGGTTTTGGATTCGTCAACTAGGCTAGAGTTAAGAAAAGTCTTCATTTTTTTTTACGGTTTCTGGATTCGTTTTTCTTGACGGTTTTAAACCGCCAACTAAAAAATATTTCTTGATTGTTTTTAGCCATCAAGAAAATATTTTAAAAACCGTCAATATAGATGAAAACTTTTGTTGACTCCGGACTAGATGACCGGTATTAACCGTCAAGAAAACTATTTTTTAACTCATAAAAACCGTCAAGAGAAGCCAAATTTTGTATAATAAAAATATTATTTATAACTATATATTATATATCGAACACGCATATCAACTAGTGTCATGGCACACGCTCGCGTGTGCAACCCGTTTTATAAATATTATACAAATATTAAAACTATTTTATGTAACAAAAATAATATACAACCAAATTTATTAAAAATATTTTTTTCGATATATTTTTTTATGTTAGAAATATTTATACCATCTTATTTAATATTTTAAATATGTTGATTTTAATGATACGTAATATTTTCCTAATTCATCACATCTTTATTAAGAAAAACTTTTGCTCTTAGCTTTCAGATGTTTGTCATCTATAGTCATAGACGGTGTGCCTTTCTACAACTAACTTTTTGAAAGAAAAAAAATAGATTAACATCTTGAGGTCATAAAAGTAAACTAAATATGGTAATTTAATTACATTTAGAATTTAAATTCTAATAAATGAATCTAATTTATAATTTAAATCTAATTTTAATTCTAATGTAATCTAGTTAGATTCATAACTTAAATTCAATTCAATCTAATCTATATTTTAAATCTAGTCAAAATTTTAATTTTTAATATAATATAGTTAGATTCAATATAATATAATATATAATTTAAAGGCTTATCAAATTTCAAAATTAATTTGTTGTATATCACCTTCTCTTTAAATCAATGCCACGATAATTAATAATTTTGGCATTTATTATTATAATATAATGTCATTTATTTATACAATTACATACAAAATTAATAATTCTCATGACAATCCTTCTTATTGAAATCAAGAAATAAAATAACCATGGCACAATTACTTAAAAAGAAAGAATTATACGAAATCCTAATAGTACCTTCCGATGGCATTCGTTGTGTTGCATGCAACATCCAGAGCATCAGTTCTCTCACGAATCCATGTGGTTCATCACCTCCGTAGCATTGGTGATAAACATGTTACATAAATATCTGTGTAGTAGCGATTTGAAATTATGAAGCTTCGCAGTGTGGCAACACCGAATCTCTATGTGTTACAGGATGGTGAGTGCATGAAGGGGAGATTACACGATTTTAGATAGTAGGTCAGTTCTAGAGAGTGGTTGTTTAAATTACATTATTATCTATACATAATTATCATTTTAGATAAGAAAGTATATGGCCAAAATAATTGATCATACCCCTCCTATTTGAATTATATAATAGTATAGATGTAGCAAATAAAACATCCAACCAATCTTATTCAATCTGCTTAGAATTATTGGCGCTTCAACCAATATTATTCAATATGCTTATAAACTATTGGCACTTAAGAAAAAGAAAATTTTGTCACACTATTTTATAACTTAAATTTGGTAATTTATACTTTATTTATTATTAGTTTTTCTTGTGTCTCCTGCACACAATATTTTTAATGACATACAATAATGATCTTACCATTTTTTATTCTTTTTGTCTTTTTCCCGTCAAGGATTATTCTGTTTTTATTATGTAGTTATTGTTTTATTATATAGTTGCATTATTTTTCAAATAGATGGACTACAAAATTATAGGTAAAATAGTATCGTCAAAATTTAGTTAACAAAATAGCATACTTTAGTGTCATGTCCTCATTATACTTAGTTTAAATTAATAGATCTTCTAGTGGCACGCATCACATAATTAAGTTAGATAAAAGTAATCTAGTTTAACTTAATCTTCTAATTCAAAACTAATATAATTTAAGATTTGATCAAATATTTAAAATTTAGTCTATTATTTCAAATTTAAAAGTCAATCTATCAACTAACTTTTATCTTTAATATATTTTCAAATTTAAGTTAATCTAATTTAAAATTTGACATATTATTTAGAATTAATATACTATTTAAAATATGTTATGGATGAATATTTTTGCTATGTTTAAAATTTATAACTTAAAATTTAATTTAAACACAATCCAGTTAAGTTAAAATTTAATTTATTGGTAATTTAAGTTAGTCTACTTCCATATAATCTATCAAAAATTTAATCTCATTTAAAATTAAAGATATTCTAGTTTAGTTAAAATTTAATATATTGGTAATTATAATATTCTAAATTTGAATGCAACTTTAAAAAAAATCAAAAAAATCATGTAAGTAATATTCTAAATTTGAATGCAATTTTAAACATCTATGTATCAATATTTTTAACAAAATAAAAAAATGTATCACACATGCATTATGTGTGCATATTTTATAAAATTTGTCATCGAAATACAAAATGGGTTGCACACGCAACGTGTGTGCCCGACCGCTAGTCTTAATGTAGTCAAAAATTTAATCCAATTTAAAAGTTAATATAATTCAAATTTTAATTCAATTAAGAAACTTGGTAATTTAATCTACCATTTTAATCTAATAGAATTAAAATATAATCTATCAAAATACATTTGATCATATGACTACACTAAACATAAAATTTTGATATGGAAGACATGATAGATTTTTTATGCACATTTAATATATAAGATAAAGTGCCTAAGAGATTGTCAAATACTTACCAACTTTCTTACTCATAAGTTTGCAATAGTGGAGAAGCAAAAATACATGATACAAAAAAAAGATACTATTGATTTTTTTTTTTTTAAACTTGTCATCGAGAACCGGAGATATTAATAAAAGATGATATATATAAATAATGGTAAATAATTTATACTCTATAGAAAAATTAATAAAAGCAAAAGAAAGAGATACAAACCAATCCGAAGTCAACATGAGATGTTTTGAGAACTTTATTTCTTTTTCTATTTCCTTTGATTATGCAAAGCACATAACAGAAAAAAAAAAATAGTTACTTATGAAAAAAAAGATTAAAGATGAGAGAGAGAGAGAGAGAGAGAGAGAGAGAGAGAGAAAGTTACCTAAGAGATGAGGAGGTTACAATTAGTTATAAACTCAATTTAGTGGAGGATGTAAATGACATTATTATCCCTATATAAATAATTATTTAAGCAAAGATGTATATAATCTAAATACCCTTGGTATTTGGATTATATAATAGTATAGATATAATCCAGAAGATCATATACATTAAAGAACTATAATACACAATTTTTATATCAACAAACGTGTTCGTACACCATAAACATCCAACACATCCAACCACAAACATCCAACCAAAGTATATGATTTTCGTACAACATCTTAAACATTCAAATCCTATATTTATACAAATTAAACAAAAATATGTAGCGAACCCGGAGCACATCCCTCCCATCAAAGTACAACCTTCACTTTCCATGTAATTCCTAAGAGAACAAAAGAAATAGATTTAATCATTATGTGTACATGATTGTACAAACTGATATCAACTGAGAAAAAAAGTTTAAAAAAAAAAACTTAGCATATATCGTCAAGAAATAAACCATCAAGAAACATTATTTTTCTTGAAGTAAACTCATACTCTCTCATTTATAAAAGCTCAATGTACTAGTGCTAAAACAAAGTTTACTATTTGTATATTAGGAGGTCAAACTAATATATTATTAGAAACTACAAAAAATTTCTATACCCTCTATGAATCCGCCCCCTGATTCTGGTGCCATACACCTCAAAGGAAAAAAAAAAAAAAATACTATGTTATCTACATTACATTTGTGCCACCTTAGCAGAATAGTAGCTTTGACGAACCACCTTCAACAACTAAACTGAGCCCCAACAAATCCCACAACAACTTTTTACCTACACGAGCAACTGGCAAGGGACTGATTTTTTTTAGTGAGAGAAGCATGTGATTGCCAATTTGTTCGACACTTGACATTGTGTTATGTGAGTCTAATTTATTGATCGATTGGTAGACCAGGCATAAACAAAAAATATACAGAGCAGACATGCAGTTTGATGGTTCTATTTCAACAAAAAAATATACAGCTCAACAAAAATATACAGAGCGCATCAGTATCTGATATATTGGTTCTGTTTCAAGTATTACTTCTCATATTAGTACAACAAAGGGTGTTGAACATCTTTGTACTAGCTTGATGTACATTAGCAACAAGCAATTTGATGCAAGATTTGAAGTATTGGTATCGGAATCGGTATTGGACCATTCCTATGAGTATTGGGATCGGCGGTATATAGGAGGTTTCGGATCGGAGTATTAGAATTTTGGTATCGAAAATCAAATAATTATTAATAAATTATTAATATTTTAGAAAATATATTTTATACATTTAGGCGTAATTTTAATATTTTCAGTTTTGTTTCTTAGTAGTTTTGAAATTGAATGAATTCGTAGTCATCCTTACTGATTGATTTACATACGAAAGATAAGTTTTCTTCTTTTACATGCTTCTATAACCTTTCTATACTTTTACACCCTTCTTGGTTGGTCTTTTTCGTTCAATTTTCTTTGCCAAATTGACCGAAAAAGAGACCCCAATGTCGATATCGGTCAGTATCGGGTATCGGTTGGTATCGGATCGGGACATGCCCAACCGTATCAGTATATACCATGTCCCGTTTTTCGTAGAATCGATAGTTGTCCCCCGGGTGTGATGTCGTGCGAGCATAAGTTGCAGTCGCACAAGGCAGTTTCATAAGGTTATCCGAAACGTAACAACTAATAGAGTGCGCAGAGAATTTGAACACTTGTATAGAAGAAATTTTTTACTTTATTGATAATGAACATCATATTACAGACTTGATTACAAAAGGTGCTGCACGGACTTACAACTTGACGCAGAACGAACGGTGATGAGATAGTCGTTCCATACATTATATCTCCCCTTTTTATACAACTGAAACATTCAAAACACTGCTATCGAGGGGAGTCGAGCCATATTCTTTGGACTGATGCAGAGTTTTCAAAAGGATTGAAACAAGCCTTCGGAACACGAACGAGGCTTCAAAACACACGAACGTCTCCTTATTAGATGGCACGCCCTTCCTGGTTCGGAATATTTGAGAAGAGCGAGGATCAGTACATTGTCGTGTACTAGTGGATGGCTAATTAAATACGACGCTCTCATTTGGTTCAATAAGTTATGTGATACATATTATATATTTAATGATCTTTTTAGCCATCCTAATGAATTGCATGTAAGCATTTAATAGGCATCACAACATAAACTACGCCTGAACTTACTCACAACAGCGCATGCCATTGCAACGTGAGACTTACCATGTTCTTCCCTGTCAATTTTTATCATTTACTAGCATAGTGTGTGTAAATATATATGTGAAGGTCACTGACACCACAAGTCATCCCGAACTATAGCTTGGTTTAGACGGCGACCCTTTGCTCCCGAATAATTCATGCTAGTATCCAGCACAACTATCATGTTCCTCCTAGGTCGAATAGATCACGTGGCCCCGGGTTGCCGTTCGAGAAAACTATACCTTGTGCACAAGTTGTCCATGACTGTGTGAGACTAAACTAGTTACTCAAGCATAGTCTAACATAAGAACTTAACAATTTTTATTGTATTCCATCTTGTCGTGACAACATTTACTCAATGAATCAATCTTTTGCTTAACATAGTTCTATAGTAGGAATAACATAACAAGCAGGTAGCAGCATTATAGCATAGCAATTTTATTGTGAGTGTACGTGAGAAATCGTGCAACAGTTCATTGGAAATAAACATTCATATTCTTGCATCTTCAACTAACATTTTATCGATTGATTTAGAAAACAAGAGGGTCAAGGGGGAGAAGGGTCCAGCCACTCACCTTGATTTGATTTGAGGCGAGGGAAAGAACATATGTTGCGCTAGACGGCGGCTACGTGATCACCTAAAATCGCATAAGCAACGGATCAGTACTCTACCATTCTCTACTGAGTTCGATATGAAATGCGAAGTTCGAGGAACGCAAGCAATGAAAATATATCAAAAATATTCACAAAAATACATTCATAAAACCAAAGCCAAAGAAGCAAGTGTAGCATGAAAAACAGAGCAACGGGAGGTCTCTTCCGACTCAGCCGCATAGTCTTTCCTCGAAACGCAACCCGCTGAATATGGAATTTGATTTCGAATAAGCCGATCCATAACGAGAAAATGGTCTTGATTCAATCGGTTCCGACCAATCGATAGCGACAATGTTTCTTAACCACGCTCCTCGCGTCCCAAATGAGGAACGTGTCACGATGTTGGGACGGAGCAATACAGTATCGGCCGTATCAGATCGGTATCGACTGACGGCCAATACTGCAAACTCTGATTGATGATTCTGTTATGAGAAAACGAGATGTGGTGACTAAGAACGAAATAAATAAACTAAAGGGCAACGATACTACCGTCCATGGTTCAATCTGTGTCCCGTTTGGTTCACTATAATGTAATCGTAATCACAATATAATCAAATAAAAAAATTCATTTGATTACATCACGATTACCTTTACATTACAAATTTATTTATTTTTATTTGATAACATTACGATTATAATTACATTACAGTGAACGAAACAGGGTCCTACTCTGACTGTCCACTCGAGTAAACTCCCTAATACCATTTGATTTTGTACGCATTCAAATTGTATAAGGGCTCCAATAGTCAACCTCTGTGATATAATCAAAATATCCATCCAGAAGTGATGTAATCTAGAATTATTTTTTTGGGCTCCAATATAGATAGGAAATTGTGGCTCAGAGAAATGTTGCTCTAACACTTATGTTTGGGAACATAGGAGGGGAGGGAGAGGAATATTTGAGAGGAAGGAAAATTGAGGGAGAGGAAAGTTAACTTTACCTCTTCTTGTTTGGATGACCAAAAAATGGGGAGAGGAAAAGTGAAAAATTAACTTTTATTTGTTTGTGGGAGATAGATAAAATTATTGATTTGTCCTTAACTTTTTCATGATTTTTAAAATAATCAATTGATAGGAGTTAAACTCATCGGTAAGTTTTATTTATATAACGTGAGTTGTAGATTAACTAATCCAGTAATATATATGAAGTTAACTAATAAATAAATCTATATGATACCTCATACACACAAAAATTCGTATATTTATGATTTTCTTTTGCTAGAGATATCTCAAAAATCATAAATATATATTTATGAGGTGTCTACAACTCACGTTTATGATTTTTTTAAGATTAACTATATAAGTGAGTTGTAGATTTTTTTTTTTTAAGATTAACTATATGTACATGAGTTGTAGATTAACTATACATGTGAGTAGTAGATTTTTTTAATATTAACTATATACGTGAGTTGTAGATTAACTAGATTTTTTTAAGATTAGCTATATATGTTTATATTTATATATTTATTATTAGAGATAATACAGTAATGTATGAAATTTAACTAATAAATAAATCAAAATACAAAATCTTACATTTGAATTAAGATTTAAATAATAAAATATTATCTTTAAAATAATAATCTTTATATCAATTAAACTCCTACGATATTTATTTATTATTTTTGAGATGTCTTATACGTGAGTTGTAGATAAAATCAATATTTGCTTAAGATTTAAAAATTGACTTTTTTTTGTTTATATTATGTTCTTATTTTTAGAGATAATACAGCATTTTATATGAATTTAAACTGTAAATAAATCAAAATACAAAGTCTTATATTCGATTTAAGATTTAAATGATATGAAATATTATCTTTAAAATAATCAAATTAATAGACTCATATTTAATTTGATTACCTGATATAAAAGGGATAAGATAGTTTGATTACCTGATATGTAGCAATCACAACCTATAATAATTTTGTGATATGTAAGCTGATAGGAGAGAAATATATATACTACCCGAAGAAAAAAATAAGAAAAAAGAATAGGAACGGACAACCTAGAAAAAGAAAGAGAATTGATTGAGGGGTAATTGGGTAAATATTACCCAATTCCCTCAAGCACCTACATTTTCCTCCCGATTTTGGGAGGAAATTTTTTTGGTGGGGCCTACCAAAATTTTCCCTTCAGATTTCCCTCCTCCTATTTCTTTTCCCCCTTTCCAAACAACTTATTTCTAATTTTCCCTCCACTTTCCCCTCAAATTTTCCCCTCCCTCTATTTCTCCTCCTTCCCAAACGTAGTGTAATTAAACAAGAGGCAGCATTATTAAATATATCATGCATACAAGATTAAAATAAGTGATTACACCAAAAGATATAATTATAGATCTACAAGATTTAAAAAGTAACAACTATTCGATCTACAAATAACAGTATAAGAAATGAAAAAAAAAATAACTATGGTCGTTGTGATCTTAAGGATCTGCTTGAAGATAGGAAAAAAATAAGCAGAGTTAAGTGCGGTTAAATGAGAGAGAGTTAAGTGAGGGGAGAGGAGTCAATACATAAAATCTTGTTTGGATTGGAGGGAGAGTTAAGTGAGGGGTGTTTAATAACTCTTGTTTGGATTGTAGATTTTGAGTGAGAGGAAGATTAATAAAAATATGATAGTTACAAAAATAACCTTATTATATATATGTCATAAAATTAAATTTGATTGAAATTTTAATTAGAACTTGTCAAAATATCTTCATAAATTGGGAAGGTACGAGGTTGAAAACAAGAAGAAAAAAAATTATAATATTTTATAGAACAAATAAGGAATATCTCTTTTTAAATAAAACTTTTCAATCTCCCTTATTAACTCTCCGATTTGCGAGTTAAAAGAATAGACAAAAGAGGATAAAATAAATCTTCACTTAACCCTATGTAATCCTCATGGCTAAATCTCCATCATCAAACCAAACATAATTTTAGGTTTTTTTTAGGGGCACCACAACTTCTACTAGGGGGCAACCCTTACTTAGGAGGCAGCCCAAAAAGTGGAGATTTTACTAGGGGGCAGCCCAACCCCCAAACTCTCATTTCCTCCCCAAAATCCAATTTTCTCTCTCTCTCCTCCAAAAGAAAAAAAAGAAGAGCTCTCTCTCCCTCTCCCAAAACCCTAGTCTCTTCTCCTCCACCACTCTAATCCTAATTCCTCCACCAAATTTCTTTCAAGAACACTCCTACATTCGACGAGATGACACGCAAGTCGAAGAAATCGGATTATACGTACGTTCTTCCCTAATTTCTTCTATAATTTTCTACATTCTATTCGAAACCCTAGAATAGTTTTAATTGTCTAAAAACTTTTGATAATTTAGGTTTAGAATGTCTTTAGGGTTTATGAATGGCATTTTCGAACACGACAAACCCACAATTTTTCTTCAAACCCAAAAATGTCTTGTATGCTGGGTTGGTGAGGATGGTGAGTTCCGTATTTGTAATTAGACTGAGATTTCCATGTTTGTAGACTTAATTCACTTATACTTTCATTTATAGTCTCAAAAGGTGAAGGAATTGGTCCAGACACTCCGGAGAGGTTGTCAAAGTGACACTAGTGTCGCGGTCGCCAACGAGCTTGATCGCATCGACGACGTGGTCGAGTTCCCCTTCATGAATAATAGGGAGTCTCGTTCAAAGGCCCGACATGATATGTAGTTGGATGTGGAATGATCATTAGTTGGATGTAATCTGGATATTTTTGTAAAGATGTTTTTGTTGTTTGAAACTTGAAGAATATATTTGTTGTTTGGAAACTTAAGTTGTTGGGCAGACTTTTGAATGATATGTAGTTGACACTTATGTTATTTTTTTGAAGTTGGATATTTTGTCTGATATGTAGTTGTGATTTATGTTGTTATTTATGTACATGTTGGATATGTAGTTGTCTGATATGTAGTTGTTATTTACGTACATATTGGATATGTAGTTGTCTGATATGTAGTTGTTATTTACGTTTGAAAACTTAAGTTGTTGGCCAATTCCTGATATTCTTGATTTAGTATCAGAGGACTGCCACCCCCCTGGCAGTCCTCCTTTTGTATAGGACTACCAGGGGGTTGGCAGTCATATTTATAACTCTCTGTGATAAGAGTTTGAAAGTGAAATTCTCTGTCACAGAGAGTTTCAATTAGGACTGTCACCCCCCTGGCAGTCCTATACAAAAGGAGGACTGTCAGGGTGCTGGCAGTCCTAATTAAAACTTGCTGTTACAGCAAGTTTCAACTACATATCATTGAATTAATATTTGTTTGCGATTCTAAAATTTCGGCAAAAGTGCTAAAACGGAGGTCCAAACATCATTTTTTTGCGATTCTAAAATTTCGGAAGGCCGTCTAACGATGAAGCTGTTAATCTCAGGCTCCTCGAAAATACGCTCATTTTGCGACAAACCGGACCTCGTTTCGACCTCCCAGTCAAAAGTTATGGCCCTCCAAAGTTTCAACTGACCATAAAATGCAGGAGAATGACCATTCTCCGTGTAAATTAACACGGAGAATGGCATTCTCCGTGTTTCTAACATGGAGAATGGACATTCTCCGTCTTAATTTACACGGAGAATGGTCATTCCAGTGTTAAAACGCGGGAGAATGGCCATTCTCCGTCTTAATTTACACGGAGAATGGCCATTCTCTGTGTAATTTAGCACGGAGAATGGTCATTCTTCGTGTAATTTTCACGGAGAATGTCCATTCTCCGTCTTAATTTACACGAAGAATGGCCATTCTCCATGTAATTTAGCACGGAGAATGGTCATTCTCCGTGTTAATTTATACGGAGAATGCCATTCTCCGTGTTAGAAACACGGAGACCGTGTTAGAAACACGGAGAATGTCATTCTCCGTGTTAATTTACACGGAGAATGGTCATTCTCCTGCGTTTTAACACTGGAATGAGCATTCTCCGTGCTAAATTACACGGAGAATGGCCATTCTTCGTGCTAAAACACAGGAGAATGGTCATTTATATAACAACAAGTTTCAATTAGGACTGTCAGCACCCTGGCAGTCCTCCTCTTGTGTAGGACTGCCAGAGGTGTGACAGTCCTAATTGAAACTCTCTGTGATAGAGAGTTTCAAAACTCTCATCACAGTGACTTACAAATAGGACTGCCACCCTCCTGGCAGTCCTACATTAAATTAGGACTGTCAGGGTGCTGGCAGTCCTAATTGATACTTGCTGTAACAGCAAGTTTCAATTAGGACTGTCAGGGTGCTGGCAGTCCTAATTTAATGTAGGACTGCCATGGGGGTGGCAGTCCTGATACTGGCCATTCTCCGTGAAAATTACACGGAGAATGGCCATTCTCCGTGCTAAATTACACGGAGAATGGTCATTCTCCGTGCTAAAACAACGGAGAATGGCCATTTATATAACAACAACTTTCAATTAGGACTGCCAGCACCCTGGCAGTCCTAATTCAATGTAGGACTGCCAGGGGGTGGCAGTCCTGATACTGGATCTGATACTTTAACAAATTGGTATATTTTGTCACACATACTTGCACACAGGTAAATACATATAACACAGATAGCACACATGTAAACACATAAATAGCACACAGGTAGACACATATAACACAGATAGCACACAGGTAGACACGTATAACATATTGAACTTCATATTTCACTGTATACAAAATTTACTCCATATATATTACTGGACTTCATATTTCACTGTATACAAAAGTGGTCCTCCATATACAAAATGTCAAACTGTAAATATATATATACTTAGTCGATTTCGACGTCGTAGTGGTCAGCAGGTAAGTCTCTTGGCTCCTCAATCTTGGAACTTGAGGACTTTATTTTGGATAACTGTGTCTTTCTTGTGCGATCTCAACACACCACCTCTTTCACAGCCAACCATCACACTGTGTCGTCCCGGACGATTTCGGCACGATCTGGATATCACTAGAACTAAGTTGTTTTTCCGTCCAACTTCTCGACACCATTGTACCGCATCGTCGCTTGATTGAAATGAAAGATCGGTCCAAAATAAATGCCTACATCGGTTGCAATTGGAGCATGTACCGCAACATCGGAAGATCGCAACTCCTACAATAGAAGTTAAAAGTCAAAAGGACTGCCACATATATAGGACTGCCACATATGTGGCAGTCCCTCACATATATAGGACTGCCACATCCCTAGCAGTCCAAATCCATGAGAGGGACTGCCAGAGAAGTGGCAGTCCTCTGTGTCAAAATTCGATTTTCCATCCGAAATAAAGTTAAAGTATAGTTACCACGAGGCCTTCCGATGCATCAAAGTGTTCTTCGGACGTTGTGGGAGGAGAGTATCCAGCATTTGATGGTCCGGGTTGTTCCATTTTCTATTTAGGTTAAAACATTACACAAAAATAAATTCAACGACTTACAAATAAATGGGAGAAGTGATTGACACTATTATCTTTAACAAATTTAGATGGGGGGACAATTTCACCTAGGTTAGGTTAATTCTAGGTTTCTATGAGGAGGAGAAAAAAAGAGTGGAGGAAGAGAAGTAATAGAGGAAGAAAGAGAGAAGAAATAAAACATGTTTGGCTTTTATAGTTAATTTTGGGCTGCCCCCTAGTAACAAAAACCTATGGCAAACTTGTAATTTTTTCAAAAAAATTTGGACTGCCCCTAGTAGAAGTGGTGGTGCCCCTAAAAAAACCTAATTTTATTTCTGTGTCACTTAGAGCATCTCCAACCCTATTTTCTTATTTTGTGTTGTGAATCCTATGTGGCATGAGGCACAAGACAATGTCTTTTCTATGTGGCAATATGACATTCACACAAGACAATGAGATAAAAATGTGTTCTCAAATGCAAAAGTTTGAGAAGACAATAAAATTACTTTTTTTCAACTTCCAAGACAACTTTTTCACTTATTCTTTTTTTATATATATTTTTATTCATAATTGATGATGTGGACATAAAGTAATTGTGAAGTGTTTTGTCTAGATCTAGACAACTAACTTCACATTCTCCTTGCCATGTCATTACCATGTCAACTTCACAATTTATTTCACATTTGCATTGGAGAAGTACTTTTGAAAAAAAATGCTTGTCATTCCTACGTGGCAACTATTTTTTCCAAACTCAGAATAGGGTTGGAGATGCTCTTAACTTCCCCTTACTTCACTCTCTTAACCCTCCATCCAACCATACCCAAAGGTTTTTTTTAGGGGCACCACCACATTTACTAGGGGGCAACCCTTACTTAGGGGGCAGCCTATTTGGTGGAGATTTTACTAGGGGGCAGCCCAAATTTTACTAGGGGGCAGCCCAACCCCCCAAACTCACATTTCCTTCCCATTTCATCATTTTCTCTCTCTCTCTCCTCCAAAAGAAAAAGAAGAAGAGCTCTCTCTCCCTCTCCCTAAACCCTAGAAAATTCTCCTCCATCACTCTAATCCTAATTCCTCCACCAAATTTCTTTCAAGAACACTCCCACATTCGACGAGATGAAACGCAAGTCGAAGAAATCGGATATGCCACCCCCTGGCACAGAGAGTTTCAATTAGGACTGCCACCCCCCTGACAGTCCTATACAAAAGGAGGACTGTCAGGGTGCTGGCAGTCCTAATTGAAACTTGTTGTTACAGCAAGTTTTAATTAGGACTGCCAGCACTCTGGCAGTCCTTCATAAGCGTAGGACTGCCAGGGGGTGGCAGTCCTATTTGTGAGTCATTGAATTAATATTTGTTTGCGATTCTAAAATTTCGACAAAACTACTAAAACGGGGGTCCAAACATCATTTTTTTTGCGATTCTAAAATTCCGGAAGGCCGTCTAACGGTGAAGCTATTACTTTCAGCCTCCTCGAAGATACGCTCCTTTTGCGACAAACGGGACCTCGTTTCGACCTCCCAGTCAAAAGTTATGGCCCTCCAAAGTTTCAACTGACCATAAAATGCAGGAGAATGACCATTCTCCGTGTAAATTAACACGGAGAAAGGCATTCTCCGTGTTTTTAACACGGAGAATGGACATTCTCCGTCTTAATTTATACGGAGAATGGTCTTTCCAGTGTTAAAATACAGGAGAATGACCATTCTCTATCTTAACTTACACGGAGAATGGCCATTCTCCGTGTAATTTAGAACGGAGAATGGCCATTCTCCGTGTAATTTAGCACGGAGAATGGTCATTCTCCGTGTTTCTAACACGGAGAATGGCCATTCTCCGTGTTAATTTACACGGAGAATTCCATTCTCCGTGTTAGAAAAACGGAGAATGCCATTCTCCGTGTTAATTTACACGGAGAATGGTCATTCTCCTGCGTTTTAACATTGTAATGACTATTCTCCGTGCTAAATTACACGGAGATTGGCCATTCTCTGTGCTAAAACACAGGAGAATGGCCATTTATATAACAAGTTTCAATTAGGACTGCCAGCACCCTAGCAGTCCTAATTCAATGTAGGACTGCCAGAGGGTGGCAGTCCTAATTCACAGAACAATTCATCTAGGACTGCCACACCCAGGACAGTCCTTCACATGTGTTGGACTGCCCTGTGTGTGGCAGTCCTAGATGAAATATTCTGTGATCAAATCACAGAATATTTCATCTAGGACTGCCACACACAGGGCAGTCCTTCACATGTGAAGGACTGCCCTGTGTGTGGCAGTCCTAGATGAAATATTCTGTGATCAAATCACAGAACATTTTAGCAAGGACTGCCACACACAGGGCAGTCCAACACATGTGAAGGACTGCCCTGGGTGTGGCAGTCCTAGAAAAGACAACACCTGGATAAAAGTAACACACATGTATGACACACATGTATAACACCCAAAACACACATGTATAACACCCAGATAAAAGACATATAACACATGGATAAAAGTAAGAAACATATATTGGACTTCATATTTCATAGTTTAATGTATACAAAAGTGGTACTCTATAACCAAAATGCCAAAAAGTATACAAAAGTGGTCCTCCATATAACACATTGATACTCAGTCGATTTCGACGTCACAGTGGTCTGCAGGTAAGTCTCTTGGCTCCTCAAACTTCAACAACTTCTTACAATGGTCGATTTGATGATCGAAAGGTGTGGTCCAAGCTCTGGCTTCGACCGGTGCTCTTTCTTGTGCGATCTGAACACACCACCTCTTTCACAGCCAACCATCAGACTGTCGTCCTGGGCGATTTCGGGCCGATCTGGATATCATTAGAACCAACTTGTTTTTCCGTCCAACTTCTCGACACCATTGTACCGCATCGTCGCTTGATTGAAACGAAAGATCGGTCCAAAATAAATGCCCTACATCGATTGCAATTGGAGCATGTACCGCAACCTCGAAAGATCGCAAGTCCTACAATAGAAGTTAAAAGTCAAAACTAAACAACTACATAAAGCGTATTATTATTTATAGAGGAGTCTGTACTTGGTCACAAGTTGAGATTTGGAAGGAACATGCTTGATTACTAGGTGTTCTCTTTGATGTTTTACATATTCTCTGTTGTTTGTCACACATTTATCCTCTTGTCTTAATTGAAATTTTCATATTTCCTTGTCATATTTCCTTGGACACAGAGGACTGCCACGTCCACAAATGTGACAGTCCTTCATATTTATAGGACTGCCACAAATGTGGCAGTCCTTCACATATATAGGACTGCCACATCTATGGCAGTCCTATATATGTGAGGGACTGCCGCATTTGTGGCAGTCCTCTGTGTCAAAGTCCAATTTTTGACCCGAAGTAAAGTTCAAGTGTAGTTACCACGAGGGTTTCCGATGCGTCAAAGTATTCTTCGGAAGTTGTGGGAGGAGAGTATCCAGCATTTGATGGTCCGGGTTGTTCCATTTTCTATTTTTTTTCTACATTAAACACAAAATTCAACTTTTATATGTAAAATTTAGGTTAAAACTTAAAATATTACACAAAAATAAATTCGACGACTTACAAATTAATGGGAGAAGTGATTGACACTGTATGTATTCTACCAAAAATTTTAGGTTGGGGGACAATTTCACCTAGTTAGGGTTAATTATAGGTTTATATGAGGAGAAGAAAAAAAGAGTGGAGGAAGAGAAGTAGTAGAGGGAGGAAGAAAGAGAGAGATGAAATCTAAAATCAAGCTGTTTATGACCATCAATTGGCGAGCAAGACATGTTATTGCAGATGCACGAAAAGTGAAGGATAATGCTACCTCTATTACCTACAACTTTGCCTACAGATGTTGCAATCAAGCTGCTCATCAATTAGCTTCCCACACTCTTCTATCTAATCATTCTGATGTATTTTCAATTTATGACCATGTTCCTTTATGTATCTCAACTCATATTCTTCATGATATGAGTCTTTCTACTGCTTAATACAAAGTTGTGTTTGCTTAAAAAAAAAAAAAAAAAAAAAAAAAAAAAAGTTGGCTTATATAGTATTTTTTGGGCTGCCCCCCTAGTAAAAAAATTCAATGGCAAACTTGTAATTTTTTCAAAAAAATTTTGGGTTGGCTAAATGTGGAGGTGCCCCTAAAAAAAACCATACCCAAAAGGGGGTGAAAGTCTAATAACCCTAGAAGCATAACAGAGAGAGAGAGAGAGAGAGAAGAGAGCGAGTCAGCGATGTCGCTGGTGGATTACGCGGACTCTTCTTCCGACCAAGACGACGACACCGATAAAGAAACAGAAGCTGCAGCAGCAGCAACAGCAGAAGAAGAAATCAAGGAGCAGCAGCAAGAAGAAGAGTGCGTAATTAATTCTTCTTCTTCTTCCTCTTCTTCTTCTTCGAATTTTCAGTCTACTCTCTCTCTAACCCTAGATTCATGATATCTATATTGACTGCTAATGAACTAATCGATGGATGTAAAAAAAAAATACATGTTGATCATCTAATTGTGGTTAATTTGCAACCAAGCACCCTCAACTTTTCCCAGTTTGCATAAGATTGGGGTTAGGGAAAATTTCAGGGTATCCAGTTGCAAAATTGCCTTTCCTATTACAGTAAATTCTATGACTAACCAGAAGTTGAAGACGACGAAGAAAACCTTCCTATTCTTGTGTTCACCCGAATCCCGATGGATGGATCTTTAAGATCTTATATACCCGATTTGTGTCTGTGCAACATAGGTTGTTCCACCCCTCTTTTGAGTACATCATGTCGTGCGGAGACGGCACGATCTTCGACCAGCCTCACCATTACCCGCACCCCCGTAATAGTTTTGCATTTTTGATTTGGCTGTTAGCATGGTTGTGAAAAGTGCTAGGCGCTAGTCGGACGGACACCCGCCGCCTAGCCTAGGCGGTTCAAAAATAAATAAAATAAATCCTAAAACCCTACTAAAAACTGTAGAAAAAGTCCCCCAAAACATGCATAGTCGGGCGTCGAGGGGTCTAGGGTGCCACTTCTCGACGAACGAGATTGTTGCCTTGTGCCTGCACCCTACAGTCCCTACTAGCATGAATTTCGGGTGCGAGTACTTCTTGTAGATTCATTGGTTTCTTTGACGTACCGTAATGTCTTTGGACTCTGTGGCATGCTGTCAAAGAGACTCGACATGTACTCTTTGCTGACATTCTAATGTGTTTGCACCGTTTAGGTCGTTCCTGTCTGTTGCTTCTATTTTCGTAGGACTCGGTAGCACAAGCGTCAAGTGAGATGAGTTTGGTGGTGCTGTGATGCAAGTGTTTATACCAACGTGACAAGGGTTTATAAATTCGTTTGTCAATTTTTTGCAACTTTACATGTTTGTTCAACTATTTTTTTGTTGTTGTTGTGATTCTGAGCACCATTTATCAATTATTCATGTTAGATATGAGTGTCGTCGACTACCATGGTCCTTATATGCCGGGAGTACCAGGTTTCTATTGGTTACCATGCAATGTAGAAAGAGGTTGCTGTTCTTTGCCCGACAACTTCTACAGGAACGTAATATTTATATAATTTCAGCAGTGTTGATCGCCATGCTATATATCACAGATTGCTCTTGGATGAAGTTCCAGCAACTTCCTCGTATATACCTGTGGACAATTAATGCTATCCCGATGCCGTATGAACAAGGCTATGCCTTGCATCTTATATAATGCCAATTTTCATCAGCCAAGCCGAGTTCACTTCATACTGATATAACTTCTCAATATATCAAGCCTGAAAAATTCTCTCTCCTCATCGTTATTTTCACGTCTATTGCTGTAATTGCAGGATGCCTCCCGTAGCACCACCATCCCGTCGACCTTCTGCCGGTGTCTCCCCGTTGCCTCCACCAATGATTGAAAGACTTCCGGACGCATCACTTCTTCTCGCTTCACCATCCTTTTCATCACATCAAACTGTTGGCACCGATCACTCTTCTAGGGTTGCAGCTGCTATGGCAGCAAGTGAATCACGGAAGAGACATCCTAATGGATCAGGTTTTCCTAGTACACGTAGTAAGCTTCCTAGAGGGCAGTTGCCGCACTCGAGGAATGTTCCTGACACAAATTTGATTCCGCCACAGCTTCGTGGGAGGTTAGTTTGTAAAATATTATCATCTATTTCATTTTATAGGTAAGTTGTGTGAATTTCAGTAATCTGATTTGCAATGTGCAAGACTGTTATGTTAGTTCATCAATAATAATTTCGGAATTTTGAAGGTGAAAAGTCGGAAAAAAAAAAAGCTTTGTCAAATGTGAAAAGGTTGAAGGCCTTTTGATTTGGTATCATTTTACTTCTTTACTTATGTATTTACCTGATAAAATATTATATTTAGTTTCTTAGTGGACTCTCTTCCCTAACACTTCTTTTAGTTGTTTCATCAATTTCGGTCTTAGTACAAGGAATATATAGTAGTTAACTTGTTTTGTGGGATTTAGAGTGTCGGATGCTTGTATGCACAAGACATTAGTATACTCAGGGAGCTTTTGCCTGGTGCATAGTTCATGCTTGGTATGAATTTTAGAGACCTTATTAGGAATTGCATAGTAAGATATTACTACTATTTTAGTTCACTACTTTCTGTAACCTAAAAGTAAATTCAGAACATAAAAAGGAAACTGTATCAATTGAGAAGGTTGAACATCTTTGGCTCATATAAATATTGTTTTGGATATTCAATTCCACTAGTCATATTAACAACAAAGTTTATCTAATTTTCGGGGTTGCTAAATGGATCGGTTTCTTCATTTCTGCTCCCTAAGGGCCAAATGGTACTTACAATTCACTTACAATTCACTTTCTGGGTTAGGAAGACTAGGATTGTGAAATGGAAAGAGCGTCTTGGTCACATCAAATTACAAGGTGACTCTATCTAACATTTTCTTCTTCCAGAAAAGGAAAAAAATGGAGGAATGTAGTAGTAGTCCCCTCCACTTCTCCAGCTTCTCCACTTTCCTCTAGAGGAACATACTTTTGAGTTTTCTTCACTTAGATACTCAGATGTTTCAGTTTGCTAACTTTTGAAGACTAGACACAAAGCTGCAGCGGTTTTCCCAATCGAAGATCCATGGATCTAGGACACTCTCTACCTATGGCCTTCTGCTTCTAAAAGCAAGCAACCTTCCTTCGCGATGTATGACCTTCTGCTTCTAAAAGACAGCGACCTTCCTTCTCAAAGTCGAGGCATCTAATATCTATGTTGCAAGAATGCTCCTCCAGTGATCTGTGTTCATATCCCACACAACACTTCCTCGACCTTCATCTCTGATATGATACATATAGTCTTCAAGTAGATATTATTAAGATCTAATGTATAAAATATGCATATAGTTAGATTTATGTGTATATATAACCGAATCCATATTGTACTTGTATCCTAAATTTTCAAAATGGACGATATTCCTAATCTGTATTGTGTCAGTGTCTGAATATGTGTCCATGTCTATGCAACTTAACCTGGCATCCACCTAATGAGTCCAAAAATGATTTTTGATAGCTTGCCACACACACGAGACATTAGTATACCGTACGAAGTGAATCCTCTGTGCTAAACTTTTTTGGCCCAAATAATTGTCATTTTGGTAAGGATACCATGAATACATGGAAGTTAACATGCTTTGCGGGACAAATATATTAGTATACTTTACTAAACTTTTTCCTAGTGTATCCTATGCATGGTGAGCTCTACATTAAGTGGAGCAATTGGTAACTTATATCAATTTATCAATTTATATAGTAGATAGTTGAAGGTTTGGGCATCAAAGTAAGCTAGTTTGTATTGTGCGGAAACCAAATACAATTTCAAAAATTAACATGATAACTGAATGGCTGAGAAATAACATTGGAGAACAGAAAACAAAGGAATTAACATGGGTCACCCTTACTGGTTCAGGCTTGTCAAAGGCGATCTAGGCATTTCAGATGGCATGTTGCGTAGGCAACACATATTTAAGCGGCTAGGTTCTAAGGTAGCCATCTTGAAACTAGAAGCCAACACCTCAAGCAGCCTCGGACCGCCTCAGCCCACCTCGACATAAAATGTGGACCCTTCCAAAGCTACCGACCTTTGAAGTGTGAACCTGTCTCGTGTCCAATAAGCTATAAATATCAAGCACGTGGTGCCTAAATCCCTTCCTGATTCCATTTTCTCATCGTTGCAGTCTTCCCTAAATTGCCTCTCGCCTCAACCCCGTTGTCGATCTGACCGACGACGACTATAACATATCAACACCCAGTGCACTCGCTATCTCTCACTTTTTCCTCCTCCTCTGATAAGGCTAGAGAAACCCAACACTGATTTTAATGGTCGAAGCTCTGAGTCTCTGTGTCAAGTAGATAGAAAAATTAGAGTCACAACACTGTCATGATCATATACCATAACCTTCTCTCAACTTAATTCTTGTGTACCCCTAATTTTAGTCTTGATGGCCTAGGGCTTTTGGTTTTTGTTGTCCTCGTGCCGACTTACTGCCTTGACAAGCTTGAAATGGCCTGCATTCACGGTGAAGGCAATCGAGAGAATTCCTTTAAGCAAAAGAGGATAGATACAAGAGCCATGTAGGAAACCTATCTCCAGTCAGTTGCCAATTCTAGGGGTGTGCATATCCGATTTTTGACCCGAAATCGACCCGAAATAACAATTCGGGTCGGTTTCTAAACAAACGGGTCGGAGTTAGGTTTTGGGTTTTAGAATTATCGGTTTTCGGTTCGGGTTACGGATTCTGTATTCGGTTCCCGACCCGAACTGAAAACCGATTATAAATTTTTAATTACAATTTTATCCTCCCCACTCCCCCTATATAATCCCTCTCTATAAGCATCCCTGAGTTCCTAACCCTAATTTTTTCCTTCTGCCGCCTCTCTCTCTCTCTCTCTCTCGAATCATCTTCGAAGTCAAATATCTTCTTCTCAATAGCTTCCCCTTGGACGAAGTGCTCCTCTACATAAAGAGCAAGTGGAGGAAGGGAAGAGGCTGGAAGCTGCGAGTAAACGCGAGAACTTTTCGGTGTCGAGGATATGGCTGTGAGTGAACAAGAAGGGGAAGTTCCCCTACCTGTCTGACACCTCCTCCCTCGACGACGGTCTTTGACTGAAATCTTTTTCCATATGTGCCGAAGACATGGATGTGTGTCGAAGATATGGCTGTGAATGAACAATGAATTGATTTGTATATGTTTTTTTCCCATATATGAATTAGAGTTAGATTTTCATCAAGTTTCAAATTTTTGTTTACAATGTAACAGTCTTCGACTGCCTCTATTTTCTGCCCTTTGTGAATCTTTGAAAGAGCAAGCACCTATGTGAACAGTCCATAGTAGTCTAGTAGATGATTATTTGGTCAGGACAAGTGTTTGTTTAGTTTTTGTTGTTCCTTTACTGAATTTTTTTTTAATAGTGCTCCTCTACTGGTTTTTTTTTATAGTGCTTCTCTACTGGAAGTATTTTTTGTTGATCGCCAAATTTTTTTCTCCTCCCAAACAACCGAGTAAACCGAAAACCGAACCGTTCAGTACATGTTCGGTTCGGATTCTGTTCTCTAATCAAACGGTTCGATTATTATATATCCGGTTCGGTTTTTAGTTCGGTTCTAAAAAATTTCTGTTCGGTTCAACCGAACTGACCGAATGCAAACCCCTAGCCGATTCTTTACCAAATTCTAATGGGCACAAATACTTTTTTTTTGCTCAGCAGAAGTTAAATTTTATTGAAATAAAACTTGGTTTGCAAGAAAGAAAGCAGGAAGAACGCAAGAAGCAAAGGAAAATACAATGTAGATTATGATTTTTCTTTGATTAATAGGAATCTCTCTATTACCCTTCACCCGTGGATTGAGTACAGTTAAGCATGAATGCATTAATTCCTCGTGTTTTATTTTCCCATAGTTTCTTGGTCAGTTAATGTTGTCGGTTTTGTGAATTTATTTGGCTTCTGCACAACAGTTTGAGTGTCAAAAGCATATTGATTTCTGTAATTCTTTCTTCTTGTTAGCTAAAATTGCCTATAACCCTGTTCCCGGCGATAATTCTTGCGACCTACATCGAGGGATTCCAGCAGCTATAATGACTAGCAATTCCACTAGAGACCTGTCACCGAAATCAAATTTTGTGTATCTTCTACCTTTTGTCTTTGCTCATCCTTCTTTATGACAGATTGCAGGAGTAGGGGTAACTAGCATCGTACATCCTTTAACTGTAGTTTTGGGATACTAGTGAAGTTTCATCTTGTCTCGTTGATAAATCTTTTCTCAATTCTTATTCCAATCTCGTACTATGTAACCTTCTCTTCCCCACCAGTACACATTCAGGTTAATGGAATTGAGACAGGAAATTGGTACTTTCAAAATTTCCAAAACTGTTCCTCGGGTTGAAGGTTAGAGTCGACTACACTGATCAACCACCTAATGACGGACCATTCAGTCACATAATCGAGGGCCCTCAATACGAGGGATAGAACTAGTGCTGGGAGGTGGGTTGTGTTCCCAAACCTGCCCTTACCTGCCAAAAAAGTAGGGTTCAGGCGAACTTGATCTTTTCTTTTTGTTAATTACTTAGAGCCAGGCTTAGTTTGCGCTTCCACCCAATTTGAACTTGACCTAGACCTGACTGAAGCACAACCTAGACCAGATTTACATGAAAAACCCTCACAATATATAACAACTAGGGTTATTACTTATTAATATTAATATGCTTCGTTTGGAGGATTAATTTGTTGAAGTAATTTTTTTGGCCAAAAGTCTTCTTTAGGTTTTAGGATCTATTTGTTTGGTAAAACTATGTTAAATTAGCATATTTTCATTTTGATGGAAATCTAAACTCAAGACCGATCCTAGACTGGTACGCCAGACTCGGGTTGGCTTTCTTGACACACCTGATGGGTTACGGGTTTAGTTTTGGTTGCGAGAATCCGATTCAGGCCAGATTTTATCTTCAGACCCACCCGACTGTCCCGTTCCCGCCCCTACTAGAACAACAGTTCGTAAAACATCTGACGAAAAAATAAGGCTGGAAATTTGGTGTCTAATATATGTTTAACTAATAGTCTAGAGAAATGGGAACGCGAAAAATATGGGAACTGAATAGTTCATGTTTTATAATGAACTTGCGACAAAAAAATTGAAAAATTGAGTAACTATGTGTAGCTGTCTGGATAAAAGAAAGAACGTCCAAATGCCATGAGCCTTTGCTTATAGCTTTATGGCTGACATTCAAATTTATTGAGATATAAGATATTTTACTACAATCCTCAACGTGCCTGTCTGGAAGACCATCAGACTTGTTACTCTTTAGTAGATCTTGTATCAATCCTTATTCAACTAACTGAAACCTGAGGTTGTACATGCATCATGCCTGATTGGCATTGTCATTCACTCTCAGTTTTATGCCAATGCCACTTCTGATCTAATGATTTAGCACGTCTCTAGCCCGATCATACAACAGAAGCAATTATCCTCAAATTTTAGGCTCAGCTCTATGAAGTGAACCTTTCTTCATTCAGTTTTCTTAAGACAATGTCCTGTTTACTGTTAACTGCATTCAACCGTTCTTGTCTTGCTCTTTCTGGGATTTATCAGTCACTTCGATGGGTTTAATTTTAACCATGGTTACCACATGGATGCATCTTTGTCGGTTTGTTTTGAATTTGGTAGGGACTTCATCAAAAAATAGGCAGAAATATTGGTCGGTTGACCTGTAAAGTAGTTTTAAAGAAAAATATATGAAGAATCATGAAGTCTAACGTTAGCCAACAAACAAAAGGGCAGTTGAGCAGCTTAAGCTTACTTCCAAGTTACATGAGAGGACAACAACAAAGCCTTTATGCCCATTTTTTGGGGTCCGCTGTTACATGCGTCAACTACTGTAATGCAAAGGTCTTAATTAAATATTATTGTGTACTTAATATTAATTATGCTCTCACTACATTCATATGCTATCATTCTTGAGGGTCTCGAGAATTTGGAGTTTGGAGTATGCACATGTAAAACATGTACGAGAATCTAATTGCTTATTGGACTGGGACCTATTTTGCGACACGAGAAGATGGAAAGGGAGCTAGATTTATGCTAATTAATTAAAGAAAGCAAAGATTGTTTATATTTCTATTAGGTTTTTGCAATTAAGAAAACGAAATCCCTTAAGCCAAAACCGTCGGTAGCCAGAACTCTTAGAAGGGCCACACTGGAACCTAGGTTTCTACTTGCAGAAATGTCATCTCCCCTGTCCAATATAATTATATGAATTATGCTTTAGGATTAGTAGTTTAGGCCATTAGCAATTCTTAATTACTATATTTAAAGTAGAAATTTTATCGAAATTTACTTGGTTGTCTTGTTAAACAGGAGCAATGTGGTTACCGAAGATATCAGCAAGCTGTTTGTGAGAAGAGATGGTCAGAATCTTCGTGATGGCAATTAGACAGCATGAAGGTCTGTAGCAATCAGGTGGTGGGAGAGAAACGATCATATGTTTGATGATGGCATAATTAGAGACCATGAAACCGTGTAGCAATTAGTCAGGTGCAATGACAAACAGATGTAAAGAAAAGAAAAAAATGTACCTAAGATGCTTCTAACTGTGGCTTAAAAATCTTTCAGCATTTTCAGAATTTACTGTTTTTTTTTTTTTAATTTGTTTGCGAGCTTAATGAACATGTTGGCAACAGAGCAACATGTCTGGTCCATTGGCATCTCTGAACTCAACAAACGCATGGGTGGGTCCGAGCTCTCTAGCCTAGTGGTATTAGAGCGGACACCCGGAGGGATCGACAAGGTTCGACCTCCCAAATTGTATGTGAGTGGGATTTCAAAAAAATACATGCATGGGTGGTTTTCAGCTTGGTTTGATGGTCTGCAACCAGATTCTTACTTGGCTTACGATTGGTTCGCAGAATCAGTTATTTTGTGTGTTTGGATGTCAAAGAAATTGAACAGGAAAGAAAAATGGTAACTATATTTTTGCCTTTTTTTCAAACACCGGAAAGAAAAATGTATGAGAATTTTAATTTTCCAAAGAAAAAAAAAAGAGCAAAAAACTGATTTCCTATCCTTTCTGCTAACCAATGGAGGCCTTGTTAGTGTTGTAGACTGAACATTCCTGTACAAAATGGAAAAATCTGCACACTAGTGCATATTTGATTTGTCAGGAACTGGAATCCAATAATCATAATCATGCGTGACGCTGATGTGTGTCAACAGAGGGAGATTAAATTCTTTTTCCTTTTCTTGTGGTTGTTTAGAGTTATGAATTGTGATTGTTAACCCTTTTCAATCTGAGCCATATGCTTTTTCTTTGAGCCTAGTGGTAGCGGAGCACACACCCGGAGGGGCCGGCAGGGTTGGAACTTTTTCTTTCAACTCCCACTATTATAATTATATGGAAGGAATAATTTGTTTTCCCGTAGGTTCGAACACATCCGGTCAGGATGCTAGCATGCACTTAGAACCGCTATTGCAACACTTTCATAAATTGAAGAAGCAAACTATATCAAAATTCACAAACATTTCGACGATATGGGATTAAAGCCAGAACAACTAAGAGAATCATCACCTTAAACTAGTCTGATACAAACCGCAGTCAGTTACTGGATACATGTAAAAGCAATAAGCATTAAATATGTATAAAGAAAAAACAGGTCAATTATTTCAAAGTAATCACCACTAGTAGTAGTACTCTCCTAACAAGAGAAACAAGAAATTGTATCAACAAAAAGAGAAAAGTAACCAATCTCACTCAGTGTGAGGTGGTGGATTATTTCCTACAATCAGACTGGTTCCAACTGTTCTTTATATTCTGCATGCCATTCTCTACAGCAGCTGATGCTCTATCCTGTTATTGTGATAAAAGCCACAAAACTTTGAACTGACAGTCGAAATCTGTCAGTTACACTGCTTCCGGGCCACTAGGGAGTAGCTGATACCCGTTCTGGTGCTGCACTGGTTGCTTATGTTCAACAGGTATGCACTTCAGTAAAACTGAGACGATCATGCTGATGAATCCGATCGCCACGCAGAGTAGCCACAGTTGCCAGCTTAGTGGGACTGTGCTTGCAAATGCGCCAAGGAATTCGACTATTATTACTTGGAAAACCATGGTCGAGGCCAAGACAGCAGCAAAGATCCAGCTGCCAAAGATCCCCTTGAACACGTTTATCTTCTCCATCTCTCGGCTGTTTATTTCATTGAATAACTGTAAAAGGAATGAGCTGGTTAGTTCACGGATGTTAAACATGTAAATAACAGGCAACTAAGAAAGATCACAAGGTTGGCAGTATCGGTATCGGACCCTTCCTATTAGTAGCACTATCATCGAGAGATTTTTTGGTATCGGAAAACAAATAATTAATAATATATTATTAAAAATTTAGAAAAAATGTTTTATACACTTCGTCGTAAATTTAAGTATTTCATGTGTTGTTTCTTACTAGTTTTGAAATTGAATGAAATAGTAGTCAACATTGCCAATTGGTTTACCTGCGATACATAAATTTACTTCGTTTACATGATTTTACAACCTTACTATGCTTTTACACCCATGCTAATTTATCTTTTTCGTTCTTTTTTTTTTGCCAAATTGACTAGAAAAAAGACCCACAATATCGGTATCGTATCGGGACATGTCAAACCGTATTGGTATCTGCCGCATTGGATCGGTATCGGGCTATCGGCTGATAGGGTAAAGTATGAAAGATCTATTCATCAATAAGATATCCAGTATATGAACATTCTTTGGACAATTAAAGTTTTACAATACTAGCTCGACATTATATTAGAGTAATGATCTTCTCTGTTCAAATATGTAAATATAATAAGAATATAATGCACTTTTTGATGCTAATTGAAATCAACATACAACAACAAAGCCTTTATCCCAAATGTATATAAAAAGGGCTTGCTAGTGCCACGAGGTTCCCGCTTATTGTGCAGGGTCTCGGGAGGGTCAAGATGTACGCAACCGTACCCCCATGTGAGCCTAAAATGTATGAATACCTAAAATAAAATCAGTATACTGTATATTTTCTGATTATTATCAGTATTATGACACTAGTTGGCATCACTAATCAACAATATAGTGGTTACTGGTTAGGAGGTCAATTTCCAAGCCGTGATCTCCATGTGAGCCTAATGTTTCCAACAGGAACCTTTTTATTCAACTCCAATGTTGATGATGTTCAAATTTTATGGATTTATTCTAGTTGTATCATGTACATTGCTTTGTAGCTTACAAAGCCAAAGCAGGTTATATAAAGCTAAACAAACAGTCGACAAATGAGACTAGTTATATAACATAATCAATGAATATATCTATTTCTGAAGAAAAAAGCTCCTAACTGAAGCAAATGGAAAAGATGCATCAAACAAGAATCTGGTAACAAAGCAATAGATTACATTTTCAATATTTGCCAACCTTTCAGAGACTATGAAAATGCATACCTGGCAGAACACGAATGTGTTGAATATGAAAGTATTAAGGACAGTATCAGCATCTGAACCACTAATTTTGAGCAGCTTTTTGCCGTCAAACATGAGAATTCCTAGTACAATCAGCTGGTATACACTCTGACCAACAACATTTCTCCACATGGTCCTGGTAATAAATTTCTCGCCCCTCCCAACTGGTGGCCTTTTCATCATTTCATCATTTGGGGGCTCTGTTGCTAATGCCAAGGCACCAAGCGTATCCATTATCATGTTGACCCAAAGCAACTGGACAGCAGTTAGGGGAGCACTACCTGAAAGTTATATGTAAGTCAGAGAGTTTGATGTGCAAAGCATAGCATGCCACATGTCGACAGAAAAGAATGCTGGATGATTACGAAGAGTTGCAATAAAGGACTTTACCAGTAATGCATGCCGAAACAAAATTAACCATAAGAGCAACTACGTTAACTGTCAACTGGAACTGCACAAACTTTTGGATGTTGATGTAAACTGCACGACCCCATTTGGCAACATTTATAATGGTTGAAAAATTGTCATCCAATACAATTACATCAGCGTTTTCTTTTGCAACCTGCACATAAAATACTGATGAGTAAAGGGATAAAGAAGCTACTATTCTGAGTTGGATATCAGCATTTAGTTAGCATATTTATATTTGACCATTACTATAGGTAGAACTCCCAGTGTTTCCATGGTTTTATGAATTGATAAACAGACACTACATAAGTTTCTCTGTAAGTAATCCATATAAGGTACAAAAACAAAGAAATAATGTAATAATTGATTTAAGGTAGTACACGATATGAATGAGAATAGGATTCATAAAATTACAGAAATAGTACTCATGTACTTCTATAATTGATCATTAACATGGTTTAGTTAAGATGATGGAAGAACAAAAAAGGTTTTAAGATAAATCCCTCAGTTGGTATGGGTTGTAACTTGTAAGATGAAACCCTTCACAAGAACAAAAAAAATGAAAACATAGAATGAATAAGAGCAACCAACTAAAAATTTAGCAACAATTTGTGTATGGTTGAATGGAGCTTTACCTTTCTTGCTAATATCTACTACCTAATAAAACATGAAATACAAAAGCAAGGTTTGAAGGAAGCTGCATCCCTTCACAAGGTCAACTCAAGTAGACACACATGTTGAGAAAGTACACCAAAACATGATGCAATCTTATTAAGGATGCTAAAATTTTCCCTTCTTAAAAAAGTGTTTTTTTAAAACCATTTTCACAAAAAGTTATGAATACCGTGAGAATATTGGATGTATTAGAAGTGAAAAATTAGCACAGGAGGTCACAGATTCAAGTCTGAATACCGTGATAAAACACCATGAAAAAAAAGATGTCCAACTTCAGCCCTACACACATTACATCCCACATGAATATGATTATATGGAACAGACATCCTATAACAATACGCAAAATGATCCTATCAGGGGATTTAGTAATTTAAACTTTGCCTGAAGAAATAATTTTGACATATGAAGAGGTAGAACCAACATTATTACATACAATCGTACAACTTTACTTGGTTGAAATAACAAGTGGGTCTGCAGTATTTGGAATGTGATAACAGATAGTTGTTCAATACTTTGATCCTCTGGACAAATATCAAACAATATTATGTACAAAGATATATCATCTAAGATAAATGTTTTCTGAAGAGGAGATTTTCGTCACATGCCTACTACTTGCTCGTAACTGGACGCGTTGGCTTAGATTTTTCTTGCATGTAGTATCAGAGCAATGATATTGACATAAGGAGTACACCTCTGGACAAACATCATACAATATTATGTACAAAGATATATCATCTAAGATGAATAATATCTTTTCTGAAGAAGAGATTTTTATCACATGCCTACTACTTGCTCTTAACTGGACGCATTGGTTTAGATTTTGCATGCATGTAGTATCAAAGCAATGATATTGCTTTTCAACTTGTACTCTTTATGGTGAATGAGAACACACTTGACAGACAATGATGAACTCTTTATAGTAAATGAGAACAATACATTCTTGTGGAAAACATAAACCAAATGGCAGCAAATGCAGGGTCAAGGTAAAAACAAAAGGGCAATAAGAGTTAAAAAAAAAAAAAGATATGAAGGAACAACAAAATATACCTCTGTGCCTGCAATACCCATTGCAAGGCCAATATCCGCCTCATGCAAAGCTGGAGCATCATTGGTCCCATCACCAGTCACAGCAACAACTTGGTTAAACATGTTTCTTAAGTTTGTCACTAGGGTATGTTTGTCGAGGGGCAAGGATCTTGCCATCACCTGCGCATAACATGTCAATTTCAAACTCAACATGACCTTTACTAAAAGGAGTATTAAGTATTTATTGAGTGTGATGACGAACCTCAAGTTTGGGTATCAATGCCCTCATCTCCTCCGGGCTTTTGCTGCGGAAATCTTGTCCTTCTATAGCCAGGCCATCATCAGTCAAGATTCCACACTCTCTGGCTATAGCCTTAGCTGTATTTATGTTGTCTCCTGTCACCATCCTCACTTTAATCCCAGCAGCTATGCAACTCTGAACTGCCTCCCTGACTCCTGGACGAACTGGATCTTTAATGCCAAAAATGGCAATAAGTGTATAACCTTCAGCTGGAATTTCATCTCCACTGTAGTCATCATCCAAATCCCTTGATGCCAAACAAAGGGTTCTCAAAGCCTCGCATGCGTAACTATTAATAGTATTCGTGGCATCTTTTGTCTGGTTTTCTGACATGGGAACAGCGTTTCCATTGCTATCAACAATCTTGTCACACATCTGCAAGATAATTTCAGAAGCACCTTTGCAGAAAGCACGAGTCTTTCCATTGGGTAGTGACACAAGTACTGACATCTTCTTTTTAACTGAATTGAAGGGCTCTACTTTCAACTTCTTGCAATTCTTGTGTTGAGAACTGACAACGCCTTCCAATTCTAGGCCAAACTCTAACAATGCTGTTTCTGTTGGGGTACCCATAATGCTAGTTTTACCATCTTTATCTTTCACTACTTCAGAACCAGAATTCAGAAAAAGGCACTGTAAAAGGATGCTTATAACCTTTTCTGACATCACAGCCTTCAGTTCATCAGCAGTCTCCTTACCTTTAAATGATTTTGACACTTCACACATCCATACCTTATCAACTACCATATGGTTAGTCGTCAAAGTTCCTGTTTTATCTGTACAAATGCATTCTGCAGATCCCATCGTCTCACATGCAGATAGATGCCTAACAAGTGCCTTATCATCCATTAACTTCTTCATTGCAAATGCAAGACTCAATGTCACAGCCAAAGGCAGTCCTTCTGGAACTGCAACAACTATTATTGTGACAGAAATGGCAAAGTAATTTAAAATCGTCAAAGCATCATCTGGATACCATTTAAGTAGGCCAACATGGATTGCTTTATCCACTAAAAACCTTGCTAATAGAACTATAAATGTTAACGTGGCAAAAGCCAAACCAATCTTTCCTATAATAGTTGCAACACCATTTAGCTTAACCTGTAATGGTGTTTCATCCTCTCCCCCTTGACTCAGAGTCTCCATTAACCTTCCCCATTCCGTCCTCATGCCAACAGCAGTCACCAGCATTGTAGCAGATCCATCCTGCACCTTTGTGCCAGCCAAAAGAAAAGGCTTTACTTGAGAGATATTCACTGGTTCACTTTCCCCAGACAAACTTGATTCATCTATTAACAAAGAATATCCAGATATGTATAGCCCATCAGCTGGTACTTGATCTCCTATGGATAGATGAACGATATCGCCAACAACCAAGTCATAAATGGATACTTTCTGTCTATAACCGTCTCTAGTGACTTGAATGGAAATCTTTTTTTTCTCTCTATCTAAATCTTTAAATTGCAGTGATTGCTTGTAGTCACTTACTGCAGTAACAATGACAACTAGGAAAATACTGAGTAAGATTCCCACGCCATCATACATACCTTTGGGCCATCCTTCTGTGGCAAGACCTACTGCTATAGAAAGAACAGCACATACCATAAGAATGATTAGAGTTAAATCTTGCAACGCATCCCACACAAACATCCAGAAGCTCCTTGAAGGTTTCTCCACATACTGGTTGAGACCGTAAATCTTCTGTCTGATGGGCAGATCACTCGTTTTGATGCCATGATCTGGAAATACAGAAACTTTTCTTGATATCCCATCAACCCCTCCATTACGCTGCAAACTCTTGGTATCATGTGCACGGGCAATGGATGCCAACTCATCAGGACTGATATAAAACCCTGCTGCCCTAGCATCTTCAGAGAGCTTGTATTCAGCTTTATTTGCAGCTGCATTAACAGAAAAGTTAATACGAGTAATAAACAGAAAGAAGTGAAACCCAAAACTGAAACAATTTGAATTTAAGTGATCATTGAGTAGATAGGTAATACCTTCAATGAATGTCAAAGCAGCCTTTTGTACATAGAGAGCAACTCGAATTTTTTCCTGGAGACATTTGAAATGTAAATACAGCATATTTGCAAAATGTAATACTGAAATGCGATACAAGTGTCCCTAGTTCCATTTTAAGTAATATCTAGCACAACTTTATTTACTTTATGTTCAGTAAGCACACAATACAAGGGTAAAGAATGAGGACACAAGTTTCAAAGATCAGCATTTCAGACATCGGTTGAACACAATATTCCATGAAGGAAGCATGTATAAATAAGGACTCAGAGATGCCAATTCCGATCTAAATTACAATTAATGTTTGGGTTGCAAAGGAACAAAACAAAGAAAAACGAATTTTATATGTGGTGTTAATATGAAATTAACTATGAAGGAAAGTACTCCACACCAGGAAAGTACTCCATGAAGGAAGCATGTATAAATAAGTACTCATAAAGCATGTGAATGGAGTGTTAATATGAAGGAAAGTACTCCAGACCAGAGAAGTCCAAATTAACTATGAAATTAGATAAACAAAAGAAGAAGAAAAAAACACCATTTGATTGGTCAAGGAACAGCTTCTGCTCTAAGCAAGTCATTTTGTCTAAGAAAACAGGAACTGACAATGTGGCAAGATGGGCGTATAAAACATTCTATATTTCTGGATTACGCTAAGATAATTGTTTTACTTGTGAAATCTAAATGTGTAACTGGACTACAAATCAAGCATTTCTAGAAGGAAATATCGAGCTGCATAAGGATCCATTTCATAGGAGTCTCTCTAAATAAAAATACTAGGACATGTCGAGCCAATGTTTAAGAGAAATGCAGATAACAAGAAACACTGACTTGTATCATGGGAAGCCTACTAGAACATTACAGATTTGGCTGTAATATTAAACTAATCAAGGTCTAAAAATTTGGTCATCATCAATGTGTATCAGCCGTATACTATCAATTTTCGGCCAAATCTATCCAAATTCAACCATAAAATCCTACCATAAGATGCCTCCTATATACGGCTAACATTAGAAACTTATGGTTCTTTGGACTGTTATGGTCCAAATATGGCCAAAATTGTCCAAGACTTACCAAAATCTATCCAAAACTTATTCAAGATTAGTCGAAACTTCCTATTTCCATTTCAATTTTCCTAATGCTATATATAGTTTTTGTATATAGTTGTTCTAACATAAAGCTTAATGCCACCTAGGTCCTGCTTCAACCCCGCCTTAGGCCCTCTCCTAGATGCCCAACAACCCTATCCTAGTTGAGATCTGACAAAATGGTGTCCTTAAACATGTCCCCTCTCACATGAAGATGTGGGTCCCATTAGTTGTGAGTGTTATTTTTTTATAAAAATGGTGGGATCCACATTTTCATGTGAGAGGGGACAGGTTTGGGGACACAATTTTGTGGACAACAAATCACAACCCATCCAATCCACCCTTCCCAATATCCCCTAACTAATTTGTTCTCAAACAAGTTATAGATCTATTTGTCCAATTCGCCTTGTTGGCTTCTTTTTAGAATGTTATGTACAAATTTAATTTTGAAAAACCTCATGGTACATGGATTTGCAGGACTTCCAGGTCAGTTGAATAATGACTAACACCCTCTCTTTCACCTATTGCCCGTGCCTTCCTCCTTCCCTTATCGGTTTTAGAGGATTTCGTTGTTACTTCCCTTGTATGGTGCATTTGAGTACAATATCCGAGCCACTGACATGGACACCTTACCTTCCTTCAGTAAGTAAAGATGCCAATGACGAAAGATATTAATTCTAAGCATATAACTACTTAATTACCAAGCTGTGTACCCTAGTCAACATAATTGCTTCCTGGTACCAATCAGTTTGATTCCAATTTCGATCAAATTTTTCGGCAAGCTAAAGTCAAAAGAATTCGGTAGAAAAACTGCTAATTGGTAAGGAGAAAGTTTCTTGAATATATTCCAAAGCTTTTGAAACCCGGGTCAAGAATTCCCATGTTGCTTTGACATGGCACCAAAGGCTGACCATAACCCCATCCAGAAAGAAGAAAATTGCTACAGACGTGGGGTGACATATGCCATTGCTAAATTACAGTTAGGTAGTTTAAAAAGCAGTTGGGAATAGGCAACTTGTACGAAAGCGACAGAGTGACATTATTACAAATGTGGAGGTCACAAACACAGGAAGATATTATAAAGAAGGTTATTGTGTGAAGATGGTGACAAAGAAAGTAGGGCTGTCAGACTATCAGGCATGAATTTCTTCATGACAGGGAAGCTTCCTGGAAACTTCCTTGTGGCCCAAACTATTGACTTGGTGATGGAGAGACTATATACCGAATAAATTTTGCAATAATACTCGTCAGCCCGAACGGCTGAACCGAAAGCGAAAAAAAATGGACACGGTTTTGATTGGATGGAGAAAACCCAATGACAGCAACCCCTGCTAAAGTAGGCAATAAATTTCGGGCCAATCAAACCCGGACATGTGTCCCGCAGTTTAAACCGCAGTCTGTAAGACACTGCTGTAAATTTTGAGCTTTAGGGCCTGTTTGGTAAACCGTATTTGGAGGTGGGATTTGGATTTTTATGGATTTGGAGAGAAATTCATGGAATCCTATGTTTGGTTGGAGATGAATTTGGATATGGAAAGTATGACAAAATCCAGAACTTGGATTTGGTTGGATTTGGAATGAAAAAATTAGTTATTCTTTAATAATTTTGTTACTTTATTAATCCTAATTAATAATTTATTACTTCTGGAAATTGCTGAGAAACCCAATTTCGGGGTGGACTTTTATGAAATGCCCACCCGCTGGATAAGTTTTATGAAATACCCAGAATTAAGTATTTTCACGTTAAATATTCCAAGATTCCCTTTTAGATGCCACCCGCTAGAAACTGCTATTTTTATAATACCGAAACTACCCCTCCGCGCGAATTGGTCATCTATATGTATTTGAATTCAAAAAACTCAGATCTGGATTGCGATTTTCGTCTTCTTCTTCTTCACGGAAAATCTGAATTCCATTGCTCTCATATTCAGCAGAGATCGCAAAGATCGTTCGTAGTTCGGTGTGTTTTTCTTCAGTCGAACTCAGATCATCGCTCGTCATCATCATCACCATCATCATCATCTTCATCGTGGAGACATTTGAACTCAGATCTTCAATTGTGGAGAGAAGATCTTTCTTCTTCTTTTCCATAAGAATTATCATCGCTTTGAAAGAAGAACGAAACTCTTTATTCCTAAAAAACTAAATTACACGTTTTAATACTGGAAATGACCATTCTCCGTCTTAATTAGGACGGAGAATGGCATTCTCCGTCTTAATTAGGACGGAGAATGCCATTCTCCGTCCTAATTAACACGGAGAATGACATTCTCCGTTTCCGTCTTAATTAGGACCGAGAATGTCATTCTCCGTCTTAATTAGGACGGAGAATGGCATTCTCCGTTTTATTTAAGACGGAGAATGGCATTCTCCGTCCTAATTAACACGGAGAATGGCATTCTCCGTGTTTCTAACACGGAGAATGGTCATTCTCCTGCGTTTTAACACTAGAATGACCATTCTCCGTGATAAATTACACGGAGAATGGCATTCTCCGTCCTAATTAAGACGGAGAATGGTCATTCTCCGTTTAATTTAGCACGGAGAATGGCCATTCTCCGTCTTATTTAACACGGAGAATGACATTCTCCGTTTCATTTAACACGGAGAATGACATTCTCCGTTTCATTTAACACGGAGAATGGCATTCTCCGTGTTTCTAACACGGAGAATGGTCATTCTCCTGCGTTTTAACACTGGAATGACCATTCTCCGTGTAAATTAAGACGGAGAATGTCATTCTCCGTCCTAATTAAGACGGAGAATGGTCATTCTCCGTGTAAATTAAGACGGAGAATGTCATTCTCCTGCATTTTATGGTTAGCTGAAACTTTGGAGGGCCATAACTTTTGACTGGGAGGTCGAAACGAGGTCCCGTTTGTCGCAAAATGAGCGTATCGTCGAGGAGACTGAAAGTAACAGCTTCACGGTTAGACGGCCTTTCGAAATTTTAGATTCGCAAAAAAATGATGTTTGAACCTCCGTTTTAGCACTTTTGTCGTTCGTCCCGGTCTTTCCGAAATTTTTCGACGAGTTTTTGAAGATTTTTGAGGAGAAAACCTAGATTCGAAAGTGAGCAGCGTATGGAAGAAGATGGAGTATTGAAACGTTTTTTTAAGAGCAGTTTTGTGGGTGTTTCCAATAAATTAAAAGGAAGGGCAAAAGGGTCATTTGGAACCCGCTTTGGATAAGTTTCTCTAATTCTGAGCACGCGATGAAAGTTTTTTTAGCGGTGGGTTTTACATAAAACTTTTTTAGTTTTTGGGCATTTCATAAATCTTCCCTTATTACTTTATTAATCATAATTATAATAATTTTATTAATCATAACCATAATCTTAATTAATAATTTATTAATTAATATCCAATTATAATCATAATTAATAATCTATTAGTATTATTATAATATTAATTAATAATTTGTTAATAACTATTTTATTATAATCTTAATTAATAATATTTTAATCACGATTAGAATCATATTTTATGATAATTTAATTAATAATTTACTAATCATCATTATATTAATTTATAATTATTATTTTTAAAATATTTAATTTATAATTAATTAAAAACTAACTAATATTTATTTAAAAATTAACTAATCGTTAATTATTAATTTTATAATTATAATAATTGTTATTTATTTAAAAAAATATTAATCGTTAAATATTAAAAATTATTATTTGTTAATTATTAATTACTAATCGTTAATTATAATTTATAATTATTAATCGTTAATTAAAAATTATTAATCGTTAATTATTAATTATTAATCATTAATGATTAATTATAATTTATAATTATTAATTATTGATCGTTATTTATTAATCGTTATTTATTTAAAATTTAACTAATAGTTAATTATTAATTTTATAATTACTAATCATTAATTATAATTTATAATTATTAATCGTTAATTATAATTATTAATTATTAATCATTAATTATTAATATTTATTTATTAATCATTATTTATTTAAAAAATAACTAATAGTTAATTATTAATTTTATAATTAATAATAACTAATCGTTAATTATTAATTGTTAATTATTAATTGTTAATTATTAATTTTATAATTAATAATAACTATAATTAATCATAATTAATTAATAGCTTAATTATTGATCATGACTATAATTTAGTTATTAATCATAAATCCAAATCCTATGTTTGGTTGGAATTGAATTTGGACTTGGATTTGGATTTTGAAATCCATGATTTGGATTTGAATTTTGGATTTCCAAATCCAAAAGCCAAATCCATTTACCAAACAAGCCCTTAATAGCTACTGTGTTCTAGACCTCTTCTTAGAGCATCAGTAGTAAAGCATATCCCAATTTCTAGATTCTAAATTTAGAATGTAGGAGTCCATTTTTGTATAATAGTAAGATGAAATTAGAGCCCGCGATGGTCCCATTACAGCCACATGAGCTTATATCCTGGGCCTCAGAATTTCTACATTCAGAATTGAGTTAACTCATTTTGTAGAATAGTAAAACTTAATTTGGAGCCCCAATTTTTAGATTCTATATTTAATATTATTTTTTGATAAAGAAGTATATATCCATTCATACTATTCTCATACAAATCCAACTCATTCTACATTTATTTCTTTATTATAAATTTGGACTCCAAAATGCATTTTTGAGCTCTATCTGTTGTGGATGCTCTTATTATTAGAATAGACATAAACTTATTTTGGCTGGATAGATTCGATCTCACGGAAAAGCACCAATTAATGGTGAGAGTTAAAAAAAATACTAAAATATATAGGTAAATGGAAACGCTATGTTAGAGCACGAACAAAAACAATGCCAACTGGAACGTTGGACGTTTGACATTGTTATCAAATAAAGGACGAAAACGAGAGATGCTCGTAGCCGAAACAGAAACCTGTTGGAGTGGGTGGGGTTCCCAACCTATGTGGAGAAAGCCCCGGAGTGCGACGAGCGCCGTTCGTGTGTCGAAGAAGCTCGGAAAGTAGACGTGGAGCTGCTGCTGTTGCTGCTGGAGCTGCTGGAAGCAGGGGATCCGAGTTCGGGCCGAACTCGGTCCCATGGCGAGTTCGGGCCGAACTCGGTCTGGCCGTTCCAGGGTTTGGCCAGTAGGTGCTGGTTGCCCCACACAGAGTTCTGGCCGAACTCTGTGTGTCGGGGGGCTGAAGCGGATTTCAGGATGAGTTTTCATCATTGGATTTAATCCAACGGTCCAGGTTGGTTGCGGGATTAGGGAGATATATTGAGTTTTCTCAACCCTAATTCATAATCGCATTATCACATTGGACAACACAAGTTTGAGAGAGAAGGAGGCAAGAGTGCCATTGCAACTTCAGAGAAGAAGACGGAGGATCGAAGGTCGTTTTCGAAGGAGATCGTGTTTCGGGTAATCTCTACTCGTCGTTCTCGTTCTTCGTAGCCTTGTGATCATTGTTCTTGTCTCTGAGTGTTGTGGGGATCCGATTTGGATCGGGAGGAGTTTGTAGAGGGTGTAATTCTTCTATTCCATTAGTGGAGGCTTCTCAGGGTTGGACTCCGATCGTCCCGTGGTTTTTCCCGCAAGGGTTTCCACGTCAAAAATTCTCTGTGTCTGCGTGGTTGTTTTTGTGTGTTTGTTTTTGGGTTCGTGCGTTGTTTGCTCGGTCCTCTCGCAGGTACTCTCCGGTTTGGGGAAAGGTTTCCGCGTTTCTTTCCCAACAAAACCAACATGAACCTGCATATGCTTCCTATCATTTTTTTCCCTCAGAATTTAGCCTTTTATGTGGCTATGCACCTGAAACTCTTCTCCGTACCGTGTATGACGTTTGGGTCCCCAGAAGCCCAACAAGATTCCTTCTCAAAACAAGTGGAAAAAGAAGCAGGAAAAGAAAAATAATGATTCCAAAGAAAACTAAAATAAGAGAGAAATATGGATTCAATTTTCCTTCCAATTTTCTATATTTATTAAAAAAATAGAAAAATAGGGTACACTACTCTGCTCATGTATTCTGATTATATTTCTGGTCTTTCCAAAGATCGAAATTCATTTTAACAGAATATAATTTTCTGGTCTTTCCAAACATAGCAATAAAAATTATAATTTTCTATGCACATAAAAAGAGTACAGATTTTTTTTTCCGCGAACCATACTATGCCCAAAGTTTCATGGTTTTCTCAGATTTGCCTCCAAATTATACCATTTGCCCTGAGATCCTTGACAATTAATCCCAAACCATTCATGTAACTAGTATTATTATCTGTGTAGACACAAACTTCGGGCCCGACCCGAGTTAAAAGAGATTTGTTGTGGACCACTCAACGCAACAACAACAAATTTTGTTTGAATCACTCTTACCTTCTTTTTTTCATTTCAATTCTTTAATAATAACCACGAATAGAATTAGATTTTGCACTAGAACTACGTTTGGCCCGCATAATCAGAACACACAAAAAAAAAGTCATTTTATTTTTCTATGTTTGGATCCCACCTCAACAATTAAATTTTCCTTCCAACTTCTCTAACCCTTTCAAACATAAAAAAATTGATATAGAAATTACAATTTTTCAAAGAAAAAAATATTTTTTTTTAATTTTCGTCCCACTTATTAATATAAATTTGAAGTTACGTTCTTTTTTTACACCTCACTATTTGTCACGAAGAATATTTTTCGTGACAAGAAAAATAAAATGTAAGTCTATCAAATAAAAAATGGAATGCAAATTACAAATTTATATTAATAAATAAGATGAAAGTAAAAAAATTCTTAAAAAAAACAACGAATCAATTCCGGTCAGTAATGGCAACGCAAACGAGGCCTAGACGGAATCAAACGAGGCCCAGAAGGAATCAAATTCCGGTCAGTAATGGCAACACAAGTGGAGCCAGACCAAACATACGGCTCTCTCCCCCATGTTCATTCCCCCATGTTCATCGACATGATGGAAACCACTACTTCCATAGATCAATTCCTAATAAATTAATTAATATGTCTTCCAATGTTGGTTTTTTTTTTTAATAAAAATAATAATAATTAAGAATCTGAATCTGAAGAGTTGCGACGTGAGGCCCAATTAGAGTAGCGGAAAATGGGCCCCACCTAACAAATTACGCAATCGTCGGACATAATTTATTATAGCACAATATGAGGAGGAGAATGCGTTAGAATTGGTTAATAACTCTCTTTTTTACAAAAAACCTATAAAAAAAATAGTGAAAGTTGAAGGTGCTTAAATGCAAAAAAAAAAAAGTCAAAGATTTTCTTATATATTTAATGGTAAATAGTGAAATATAAATTTAATAAATACAGAAAATGGAATATAAGTACAAATTTATATTAAGACATCGTTTGGTTCGCAAAAAAGAAAGAAAATTGATTCTTTAATTATTATTATTTTTGAAAAATTACAATTTTATTCAATTTCATTTTCCAAAAAATCAAAAAAATTGGAAGGGAAGTGAATCCTTAGTGGACGAAAATAAATCCTTGTGTTGTTGGGAGGAACCACTTTTTTCTCTATTTTTCTTCCTTTTGGGTCTTTTTCTCCTCATTTTATTTGACATCCATGAAAGAAATCATTTTTCTTTTTCAATGCTCAAATTCCGCGAAAAGTGAAAAATTTCCGAAAAAAGTTTGAAGAGGAGGAAGATTTAAGAGTAGAAGACCTGAATGGTGCGCCTCTTGGCGTCGTTGGCGGATCTCTTGTCGAGATCGGGGACGTGGCGGAACCTCCTTGTGGGGTTCTTGACGATCTTCCCGACGGCGGTCCTCCACCTCCTCTGGACCTCCTCCGGCGGGTTCTTCGCCGGCAGATCGAAGTTCTTCTTCAAGAAACTCTCCATCTCCCTCTCTCTCTCAGAGACTCCGACGAGGACTACTACTATTTAGGTGGTGCCGATCACTGGGGGGCATCCATTGGATTTCTATGGAGATGATGAGCCAACACGCACATTTGGTCTCCAATATATATATAAATGGCAAGAGGCAAGGATACTGTGCTGGCTATTGGACCTCATGTTTCCTGGGCCCACCACACTAGTCCTTTCTTCCGTGGGGGTTACAATAGGGTTTACACTTTACAAACCAAAGGTACTTTAGCACTAACAGAAAAAATAATACACACTTTCCTTGTTAGATGTAAAGTCACATGACATGAGAAGATTCAACTATCAGACTATTGTTAAAAAAATAAAAATAGGAGCAACACAAAATTAAAAATCGCTTCTTCTTTTTTTTACATTTTTTACTCCGTCTTTTTTTTTTTCTTTCAAATTCCTAAATTTCAAACGCTTACACAAAAAGTGAGAAGATACGGATCCCTCCTCTCTCTCTCGAAAGTCTACAAACTCGGTTCGAAGGTCCACACCTGAACAACACTTATATCGCACCCGCAACCGGCCAATACTCTGGTTGCCTTCACATTAATTCATCCACATTGAATTAAATGTGCCTCCCCGTTGCTTGAACCTACAAACTCTGGGGGGAATATGCCTCACTCTAACCACTTGAGCTATGAGTCATTGGCAAATACACACAAACACACAAAGCCAAAAAAGGGAACACTCTTTTCATACCTGAATATCAATCGATCGTGCGTCTATCTCCCTCTCTCTCACATCATGTCACATCTCTCTCTCTCTCTCTCTCTCTCTCTCTCTCTCTCTCTCTCTTGTCGTCTTCCTCATTCATCAGGTAATACCTCAAAATATATTTGATTTATGTCCTATTTTGTAAATGATTCCTAAATAATTTATCCCTTTATTGATTCATGTCCTAATTGATTTTGTCCTTATTTGCTCTTAGATGACAAGATTTAATTTGCTCTTAGATGGAATAAAATTGTTTGCTAGTATAATATTCTTCAATTAAGAATATATATGAAAATATGATGTCAAAGTAAATTAGAGATTGGAAATGAAAACAAATTAGTCTTGTTTTTCCTTGAGGTATAAAGCAATATTGAATCATCATAAGAACCTAGGATTCATGGCAAGGTTCATGATTAAAATTGTAGAGTTCAAGTACAAATTTTAAGATATATTGAAGGTTCTGATTATATTGGATTAGAAATGTGCACTTTAATGCCAATGATATTTTGAACTGAATGGAAAAAATGAGTAGCTACAATAGAAAAACTAGAATAGACGACCAAGGTTAGGTAGTAAAAAATAGAATTTTTTGACTAATTTATGCAATTTTTTTCTTTACAATTTTATATTTTTTGGATTAAAAATTTACTAGTCGAATTTGAGCTCGTTGCACCCAAATCCTGGCTACGTCACTGCTTATCATGCTTATGCAAGACGGTTGAGACCATATGAGAGGATGCTAGTCGAGCATTTTTCTAACAACGGAGTTCCACCACGCACGAAAGGTTCTATCTGTCACACGTCCAAAAGAAAAATAAGTATAACAAGTCAACAACGAGGACAATTTACAACGCTCGATTTCAACCGAAGACGACTAAGATGCAAATGTGCGGTCGAGTGGATGACACCGTACATGGATACAATATGTGCATACAAGAAGATGACGAAGATAGAAGAATCTCGAGTCTTGTCTGAGGACTCTTATGATATTGTTATTGATTAACGTAATCCAAATTTTATAGTCGCAGCATTTTGTAGATATAATTGCGATATCTTTTTATAGTTATCTCTTGATGTAATTTAAATGCTAACCAAAGTTATGAAATATAATTATCTCTTGATGTAATCGTGGTATTCTTTTTAGATGCTAATGAAAGTTATGAATTCAGGAGATGTTTTGAAAGTTTTGATATATTGACTGATACTGCATATGATACAATATGGCCAAAATAAAATTATATATATATATATATATATATATATATATATATATATATATATAACAATGTTTTGAAATTTTTGATATCAAAATCATATGTTGCACTATCGTCCGACACTGATACGATGCAGTATGACCGATCGATATTGAAAAAGCATATATTGCAGTATCAGTTAATACCGATATGTTACGACCGATATGTCACAAAAAGCATATAGATAAGCATGTTGCACTTGCTGCTTGAGCAGCTGCTCGCAGTGTGCTGTTGCTGCCTCCTACGCATAGCAGACTTGCTGCTCGTGTACTGTGTTGGAAAAGAAGTGCGGAAACCTTTTTCCAAACCGGAGAGTACCTGCGAGAGGACCGAGCAATACAACGCACGAACCCAAAAACAATCACACAAAACAATCCACGCAGACACAGAGAATTTTTGACGTGGAAAATCCTTGCGGAAAAAACCACGGGACGATCGGAGTCCAACCCTGAGAAACCTCCACTAATGGAATAGAAGAATTACACCCTCTACAAACTCCTCCCGATCCAAATCGGATCCCCACAACACTCAGAAGCAAGAACAATGATTACAAGGCTACGAAGAGCGAGAACGACGAGTAGAGATTACCCGAAACACGATCTCCTTCGAAAACGACCTTCAATCCTCCGTCTTCTCTTCCGAAGTTGTAATGGCACTCTTGCCTCCTTTCTCTCTCCAAGTTGTGTTACGTTGCGTTATGAATTAGGGTTGAGAAAACTCAACTTAACTCCCTAATCCCGCAGCAAACCTGGACCGTTTGATTTGATCCAATGGTGAAAAATCACCCGAAAATTCGCTTCAGCCCCGACGACACAGAGTTCGGCCAGAACTCTGTGTCGAGCAAACAGCACCTAACGCCAACATTCTGGAATAGCCAGACCGAGTTCGGCCAGAACTCGGCCTGGGACCGAGTTCGGGCCGAACTCGGCAGACCCAGTCCAGAATCTCCCTTAGGAGCAGCAGCAGCAGTAGCAACCCCGTGTCGCCTACTTCCCGAGCTTCTTCGACACACGAACGGCGCTCGTCGCACTCCGGGGTCTTCTCCACATAGGTTGGGAACCCCACCCACTCCAACAAATCTCCCTCTTCACAACTATGGGGAGGATGTCGTCATCCCGACGATCTGCTATTACCGATGCCTGCTGCTATTGCATGCAGCAGCTACTGCTGCTTGCTTGCTTGCCTGCCCCCGATGAGCACAACATGCCTGCTGCTCAAGGTTCTTCTCGTTAGGGTGAGCATATAATGGTTGAAAATCGAAAGTCGAAAATCGAAAATCGAGCCGAACTGTACCAAAATATAACAAACGGTTCGGTTTCGATTGTCGGTATAGAAATTTAAAATTAATTAAAAATAACGGTTCAATTTTCGGTTCTTGATCCGAGTAACCGAACCGAACCGAAAATCGATTTAGATTTAATAATTTATCAAACAACTCTCAATCTATATATATTAATATATTTTTAGCTCCTAACTGAGCGCACTCTCTTCTCCTATTCTCTGTCGGTGCTTCTTTGAACATCTCTACTCTCAATTTATATATACTAATATTTTTCACTCTATGTAATATAATAATTCATAAATACAATAATACTATATTTTTTTAAAAAAATATTGTTATTTAAATAGGCTCATTTTGTTAAAAATTTGAACGTTCGGCACATTGGTCCATGAAACCGAACCGAATTAACTCGGTTAGGTTTTGTGCGGTTTTTATAAAAACGATTCGATTTTTGGTTTTGAAAAATACCGTGTACAATTATTTCGGCTGCCATGCATGTACTCTTCTTCTGTCATGTGACCTAGTGGTTGGCATACGGGGGAATATAGGGTTGGGGTTGTGTCACGGAAGGAGAAGAAGGGTGTTGCCCTTGGATTTTAATTTTTAACTAACTAGGGATGCTTGGGGAGGATCCTATGAGCTGATAGTTAATTGGTAAGGAATTTCTAACATGCACGTGTACTAGCCAAAGACAAATTAGTAGTAAATGTGTTAATTATGTGAGATTTGTTTACATGTGCACCTAGTTTAGGATCCATGCTAACTATGTAAGGTTGGTCACGCTTATAAGGGTTTCCTAGGGCTAAGTACATGAATTAGTTCTAAAGTTAAACATGCAATACACAATTAATGGTTTAATCGTGAAAAGTTCAAACGGGGTTTACACTCGTAGATCTGCAAATGGATCCCAAAGGATGAAAGTTCATACGAGATTAAGTACAAGACTACCTGTAAATTTAATTAGATCTAGGTATTCATTCACATGTTCTTCCGCAATAACGTCTAGTGTCCTTATTGTGGGCATTGTTTATTTGAATTTGGCATATTGCTTACTTGACCTCCATATGCACATCCTAAGGAAACACTAGTCATAGTCTTTTATGAGTGTACTCAGTTTGAGAGTAGAAAAGTACTCATATATCCATGCATGTATGTAGACAGTAAACATCACATTAAACCATGAGAAAAATTAAGATTAGAGTGAGAGCAAAGTTACTGTGTATGCAAAAGAGTAATATGCAACTCGATATTGTCTTGGAGGCTTCGCGGGATGCAGCCCCAAGCTCACAGTACAGTATACGGCTACCCTAAGAAATCGCATCCAAGTGATCGTCATCATCAACGTTCGAAACTTACTTTGCATGTATAGTCGTTCCGGACTTGTTTGGAACATCAATACACCTTAAGGCAAATAACACATATCCATGCATAGACCTCCTCATTCTTTTACGACTTCATGTCATCATTGGGCTACATACCCTTCAGCTTGTCGATCATAAACTTTCGTGGAATACCATAGGTATTTTTAAATAAAAAAATTTAAGTTACACCCCACTTTATTTATCCATATTTACGGTACACCCCATCCAATTACAATAATGTATAACACCTCCCACTTTTGACGGAAATCGTCTCCAACTTACAGTCAACTCTTTTGACCAAAACATTTGGACAAAAATACCTCGTTCGTCTTTCCCCCGCAACACCGCGCATTTCGAGCCATGGCCACTGTCGCCGTGCCTGCCCCCCTTATCTCGTTGCGACCCTCCCCGGAGAGGGTGCCCGAGAGGTTCCCGGAGGTGAGGGGGCTCACTATCAAGGGGAAGCCTCACTTTGCCGACTTCAACCGGGCCCTGGATCGAGGCGGCGGTGAACGGTTGCCCGGGTTTGGAGAAGCTCAGGTTGAAGAGAATGGTCGTCACCGATGACAATAGGGGGGGAGGTGCGTAGGACGGCCCCGGCGGCGGCCATGGCGTGTGGCGCTGCAGGGAGGGCGGTGCTGCGGGGGTGGGGAGGGGGGAAGAAAGACGAAGGGGATATTTTTGTCCAAAAATTTTGATCAAAAGAGTTGACCGTGAGTTAGAGACGGTTTCCGTCAAAAGTGGAAATGTCATACACTATTGTAATTGAGTGGGGTGCACCGTAAATATGGATAAATAAAATGGGATGCAACTCAAATTTTCTATTCAGGAAGGAACATTGATACACATCAAGTCCTAAGGAATTATAGGCATATCTCATGCATTCATTCTACTATTCTATTGGGTTCTCATTAATGTACATCATAATTTTACAATCTACTTACAGCCTCAATATTTGATGCACGCCATCTAAGGTAATCGACATCTCCCAACTTGGGATACAGAAGGCTCCGGGTGTCACCTCTCAACGAATGCGATTATGAGTGCATCATCAACCATCTGATAGGAGTACTTGGCTTAACAGTGTAGACTGGTGGCTACAACTTTTCTTTGACATAGTCTTTCATGTCGTCCAAGCCCCATGTCTTACACTTCTTCCATTGATTTATGATTCTTAGTAACCGCCATGTCACCTGAAAAATAGATAGGTGAATAAAATTATAACTAACAAATTATAATTTTGAGAATGAAATAAATTTAAAACGAAATCAAAAGGTAATTTACTATGCACTTGTCTTGCAGTTCCATATGTGATACGCAATGTGGTCCATGAATGATTTTAGGACAGAGCAATCACTGGGACAAGTCTCGATAGAAGGTCATGCCTCGAGGCAAGTCTCATCATCCGGCCTTTCCATCTACAGTTGCCTTCTTTGGTTGTGGACCTCTTCTTCATCACAATCGGAAGAATTTGAAGAGGGAGATCTTTGAACGCGTACGAGCGGTATAATGTTGAAGTAACTCGTCCGGATAGGCCATGCATCGTCGACTTTGTTATGGTAACCGGTACTTACCTTGTCCGCTTAGCTTGTCGCGCTCTCCAGTCCGACATTGTCAACGCCTTCCTTTTCTTACCAACTTGTTTCTTCGATGATTTTTTTTTTCCTTACAACAAAAGAAATGATCATTCAATTTCTAAAAATCTAAGAAGTGACACACACACAATGCAACCCTAACCCTAAACCCCAACCTTAACAGGATCACTTAGGATTGCCAAACTTTTCACTGTCCATAAGATAGAGAAGTCAAACTCTAGTATTGTCAAAATTTTGACAATCCTTCATCGCCCCAAACGGGACTTCTTCTATAATGAAGCTTCGAAACTCTATTAATAGAGTTTAAAACTTCAAAAATAGTGCCTTAATGGGCTATCTACTACAAAACTATTAAAAATACATGAATTACACATGAAACCTATTAATCTAAAAAAAATGTAGATCTGAAAAAACTTAGAATCTAAAAAAAAAAAAAAAAATGTAATTTCAATTGTTGAAGATTTATCTTGATTGTGTAGAATTCTTGTTTATTGTTGGCTCTGATGCAAAACTTGGGGTTTAGGGTTGCAAAAGGAAGAGAGTAGGAAGAGGAAGAAGAAGGAAGAAAGTTTTTTGAAATAGAGGAGGAAGAGGGAGGATTTCATGTGTTAGGATTTTTTTTTGCAAGAGGGAAGAAGAGTATGCCTATTATATTGAAAATGTGTTGCCCCGTTGAGAAATTTTATGTGTTGTCCCCGAAAGAAAATTTAACTTAGTTGTGGCGCCCCCTATATAACACACGTCGTCCCCCAAACAATTTTGGAATTGCCTTTAACAAGTGCCCTTTAAAATCTCAATTGTATATTTGTTTAGGTCTTGTTTGGTTCGCGGAATCATCGGGTTAGAAAAGGAAAGTGATTACTTTTCTATATTTGGTGCTAAAGGAATTGAGGAGGAAAAAAAAAGGTGATTTCCAATAGAAGAAAATTTAGGAGAAAAAGTGATTCTATACATCCAAACAAGTAATCACTTTTCCACATTAAAGTATTCAATTTTCTTTACAAATTCTTTGGCATTTCCAAATATCGGAAATAAAAATTAATAGAAATTATAATTTCTCAAAAGAAAAAAAATGTCAAATAATTGATTTTATTTTCTTTTCATTCTGCGAATTGCACGAGGCCTTAGTCTTAGCGGGCGCCCCTTCACTCTTCCTTACTAACCATCTATTGGCCTACAATAATGTATAAATCATGTAAATCCTTCTCTATACATCCAACTAATCTACATATAAGTTTTTATAATATTATAAAATTAACCCTAGCAAAGTTCTACAATATGGGAGCTTAAATTTAAATCCAAAGAGTTGGGTTTAAATTTAAATCCTTCCTAAGGCTTTAGGTCAAGTCAATTTAAGTCTTTTCTTAGTACAAGAGTGTCTCCTGAGCATATTTTCCATGGTGTTCCCCCCAACAAGACTACCAACTTCCCAAGGACATGCATACCTCGCTATTCTTACATCACCAAAATAACGTCAGTCATGATTAAAAGACTCCAATAGATTGTCAATTTGGAAGTCGGAGATGAGTTACGAACGAAAGGGACTAAAACATTACATTGCATTAAACTCTACGTAAGCCTTCGTGAATCAAATGCGTTCGTTATTCTCAACTAATTTCTCGACATCATACAACTCATTTGTTAGCAAAATCGGCAGCAATTAGTCTTCTGAGAATTAATTACATTGGTAACGTTGAATGACTCTAACTTTGAATATAATTCAAAAATGATGTGTGGTCACCAACCGATTAGCAAAATGAAAGGTCTCCCTCTCCCTCCTCGTGGGAAGAAACCAGTGTTCCAGTGATCTTCCATTCTCTCCATACGCGTGCACAAGAAAAAACTTGGAATTGAACTTCGTCTTGAACATTCTCAATAAATTTAGGCTTATTTATAACTTGATATCCTTATGGTCTCATTGATAATGGTATTTTTATCGGCTTTGGTGTATTTTTAAACCGACCGTTTATGAAAATTCATGTTTGTTAAAAAAATTTTAGCTATTGGATTTGATCGGCTTAAAAATCATCCAAACCCGGTGTAATGTATTTTTTGGTGGTTTTATAAACACCCCAAATTGATGAATTTTGGGTGGTTTATTATTTTATTCCATTTATATTCTCGCCAAAAATATATAAATATAACTACTAATGACTACTAAACCCTTTTTTTTTCTCTTTGTTTCTTTCCCGCGGCTGCTCATTTCTTTCCGATTGAAAGAAAATTCAGGAATTTGTCATGTATTTGTCCTTGGAGCTCCATTAGGTGCAGAATTGTTTTTTGAGACAAGAATACAGAAAAGGCTTTTTGATGCGGGGGTTACCTTCATGTCTATAAATTCATATTTTATCAAAAATAATTTTTATTTATTATATGGACATAAAATTATTATAGAAAACTTTTAGAACCGCTGGTTAATGAATTACCAAGCATGGATTGGACTGGTTTAAAAGCCACTACTTATTAAAACCACAAAAGACCAGACCTCTCATAACCGTTCATTTCCGCTACTCTAAAAACATCCCATAACCGCTGCTCACATAATTGCCAAGCAGACCCTTAATTATTTTATGTCTTTTGGACCTACTACCTCCAACTCCCACCATTTATAATAGAAGAAATAATATATTTTTGTGGTTGGATTTATCAATCTTCGTCATCCAGTCAGAGCGATCTTATGCCTTCCCATAACCATAACGCTCGAGTTCGGCGTATGATCGACGAAGAAAAAAAAAATCATTGAGCAACAAGAGGACCGCACTTTTCCCCTGAAAAGAACCAGAAAGAAACAACCAAGAAGATGATTGAAATCAAAGAAGAAAGTTCAAGCTGGTAAATCTATACTACTATATAATAAGAAAAGTTATGCTTCACCGTAAAAGTTTTATTTCCCAAAAATATGCTTGCATATATTTACTAATAAAAATGATTCATCAAAGTTAATAGGGACAAATTGGTAATTACCAGAATATCTTTTGGTCTTCAAAAATAGTTTAGAATCAGACAGACAATGTGCACAAATTGCAACATCGCTTAGAATCACATACCTAGAATGTGATGCATAGGAATTCAAGTATTAAACAATATTGGAAATTTTACATTTCCCTGCTTAGCATGTATAATGATAACATACCTAGGCTAGGCTATAGAATGTGATGCATATATACTTGCATAGGCATTAAAGTATTAGGAATATTGAAAATTTTACATTTTCATACTTAGTATAAGAGTAATGCTATTGGTACATCCAATTTTTTTTTCCAATTCATCTCTTTTTATGTGACAGCTGATATAACATATGTTAAATAATATTATGTGTCATCTAATATGGCAGCTGATATAGCAAATTTTAATCCAAAAAATTAATTATCCAATTTTTTCATGTTAATATTAATATTAATGTTAATATTAATATTATTGTTAATGTTAATGTTAATGTTAATATTATTGTTGATGTTAATATTAATTTTAATGTTACTATGAATGTTAATATTAATTTAAATTTTAATGTTATAGATCACGTTTGAATGTTAGTAAAAAAATATTAATTTTAATGTTAGTATGAATGTTAATATTAATTTTAATTTTAATGTTATAGATCACGTTTGGTTCACTGTAATGTAATTGTAATCACAATGCAATCAAATAAAAAAAAAATTTTATTTGATTACATTGCGATCACTATTACATTAAAAATGTACCAAACAAGGGTTTAATGTTAATTTTAATGTTAATTTCAATTTTAAAATCTGCCATGTCAGCTGCTATATCAACATGCTATGTCAGCTGTCACGTAAGGAGCGATGACTTGAAAAAATAATTTGGAGGAACAAATAGCATTATTCTTAGTATAATTGGTTACATGCTATCTAACTCTGCGTGTTTGGCATAGCTTCTACATTTTCAAAGATTTGGCATTTTAGCATAATTATCCCAAGCAGACGACTAGGCTTATCCGGGCTGTAGTCCAGACCAAGGGGTTTTTTTTTAACCGGGCCTCAGCCCATACAGTCATGCCCAATCGGGTCCCATAGTCGATAAAGAATATTTTTATAACTATTTGTTTGATTTATTTTTGTCTAAATAGTAGTACATTTTAGACTTAGACCAGGATAACTTTAATTCCTGGCTCCACCCTTGATCCCAAGTTTATCCTTGCATCATAAAAGATCATTTTGAAATATTTACCATGTAAAATTATTTTTTTTGTGAATTAAACTATTATGTATAACTTATTATCAATTGAGTTCATTTTGCCACAGCAAGACAAGTAATCCCATTTTGCAGCTAAAAGGAAAGGTGCATAATTATAACAAACTCTGTCCATTTTAAAAGGGTAAAGTGCAAAAATCCCCTCGTTAAATATGTTACTTTTGCACTAAAAGACCTTTTAGAATTTTTGTCAGTTTATCCCTCCTTAGATTATATATCCGCTCGATTAGGTCCCTCCAGCCAAATTTTAAAAAATTATACCAAAAATACCCCTCCCCACCCTCTGGCGGCGCCGGCGCCGGCGAGCCCCCCCTCCCAACGCCAGCGATCCCCCCCCACCCCCCCCCACCGACCCCCCCCCCCCCGACCCCCTCCCCCCCCCCCCCCCCCCGCCGCCGGCGATCCCCAGCCCCCCCGACCCCCCCTCCCATCGCCGGCGATCCCCCCGCCTCCCCCCCCCCCCCCCCCCCACGACCCCTCGCCCCCCCCGCCGCCGCGATCCCCCAGCCCCCCCGACCCCCCCCCCCTCCCATCACCGGCGATCCCCCCGCCCCCCCCCCCACCCCCCACCGACCCCCTGCCCCCCCCCCCCCCCCGCCGCCGACGATCCCCCAGCCGCCCGACCCCCTCCTCCTCCTTCGCCGACCCCGACCCCCCCGCTCCCTCGTCGGCCCCGACTCCCTTGCCGGCGAGCGACCCCCCACCCCCGCCCCCCCTCCCCCCGCCCGACCACCCCCCCCTCCGCCTCCGTCGCCGCCGGCGAACACAGCCGAAGAAGGAAGGGGGGGGAGGGAGGGGTAAAATTGTCACTTGGGGGCAAAATGAGCATATTTCAAACTTTTGGAAATTTTAAGAGCATGGGGTCTTTTAGTGCAAAAGTAACATATTTAACGAGGGATTTTTTGCACTTTACCCATTTTAAAATGATAATAAAATATAGTAAACATCTAATTAATGATAATTAATAAAAACCACAAATTGTAAACCCTAAACAAATGATATGTTTCTTGAAATAATAAAGAGTCATACGCATGGGCGGATCCACTGGGGGGCTAGCCCCCAGTGAAATTCGAGTAGTTTTGTTTTGTTTTGTTTTGTTTTGTTTTATTTTTTTTTTTATTTTTTTTTTATTTTGTGTTTTTTGTTTTTTTAAGTTAAATATTTACTTTACTTGATGTGGTAGTATTCACTAAAGAAGATAATAAGAAAGTTTAGTTGGAGCCTAAAAAATTTGTAGAGAACAATATTTTGAAAACTACAACACATTGTGCACCAGCACATAGATAGCTTTGCAGTCTTTTTAAAATAAAATAATAAAATAATTTTATTTTAAAGAAAAAAATTAATACTGAAAATTAAAAGGAAAGAAAAAGAGAAATAAAATAAAATTGTTACTTTTAGGCTCCAACTAAGCTTTCTTATTGTTACATCAAAGTTTTTTTTACTAATGATATTGTATTTAAATATTTTGAAAGTTCGTAGAGAACAATTGTGAGATGTAATATTTTATTAATATAAAATAGTAATATTTAATATAATATAATATTATTATATTCTTTTTTTTTGAAACGTTAATTTCGAATTCTCTTATGACTGTGTCCCCAGTGGATTTTAATTCTGGATCCGCCACTGGTCATATATATATATGACTATAGGACTAATTATCATTTTCATAGTCATATGTATATGACTATATGACTAATTATCATTTTCATTCTAGCTTACAGGATCCAAGCTATTACTTTTTGAAATATCAATATAAGAGTGAAGAAGGTAAATTCTTTCCTTATCTGCAAAAAAAAAAAAGAAAAAAGAAAAAAGAAACTGGTCTACAAAGACTCCAAGAATGCAAAAGACTTAAAAAAAAACACTAATTATACTTATTAGTTACATAGAAGCAAGGACCGGTTTCAAGCTATGTAGTATGGACACTCTCATCTTAATAATATGTCTCGTGTAGGACATGGATTGGATACCGACACTTTTGGACACTCTCCGGATACATGTCGGATACTGTTTTTACGTGTACTCATATTTTTATTTGAATCTTGTATGGACAATCCAAAAGCAGAGGCGATCCTAGTTCAGAACAAACTGGACGACGATCCAGGATTCAAAGGCTAAAGGGCACCGATATGGACGTTATCTAAAATAGAACCATGGTGTACCACGAGCTACCTTTAACTCAAGATAGACATGGGAAAGTGGTTATCATATTAGACTAACACACTAGAGTTCCTTAGTTCAATTCTTGGTGGCAATAATATTATTTTGTTATGTATATTTACTTTTATTTTAGTTACTTTTTTTCACATTATGTATGGGGGTCTCATTTCAAAAATTCGTCTCGAACTCCCGTAAGCTCAGGCCGACTCCTGCAGCTGAGTATAAAGGCTAGCTTTTTCTTTCTTTCTTTCTTTGTTTGTTCTTTCTTTTGTTTTCTAATTGAAAGACTATAGCTTATTAACTAGAAAAATAAAGATTGTATGCGTTTTATTGGAATTTTTTGTATTTAATTTTCTAACTAACTTTGGTTGATTGTACTCAACTTTATAGGGATCCTCTCAATATATCTCCATGATATATTCGGTTGTAATAGTCTTGAGACTCTTATATATACTTTGTATACAGGAGATCCTTAGAGGGTGAGAAATTATTAACAAAATGTAGATTTCTCTCTTCCATCCCTTTCTCTTCTCTTAAATTTTTCCATCGATTTTCGACTACAACACATTATTATCACGTAGCTCTACCCACACAAAAACCCACAATCGTGCGATCATATTCGCAAGATATAAGTACGATCTCAATTATTTTTAGATGTAACTTTTCATCTCCTTAGTAGCGAAGAGATTCTTTTCTCCTCTGAAAAACAGTCCTCCGACTTCCATGGTCGGCGGTACAACAACCATATATGACTTCATTCTTTAGAAGATCTTTTGGATCTATCAATTTGCAAGGACTTTCTAAACTAAACAAATCTTTTGAATTTATTAGCAAAAAAAAAAGACTTTAATACTTTTAGATACTTTGAATTTATTCGCTAGCAGTGACTCTCAACATCAGTATCTATGACGCTATCAAAATGGTTGAAGGCCTACCCTCCACCCGTCTTAGCATCTCTGATGCTAAGGACTTTTCTTGTAACCTAGTTGTATGTGAGGCTATTAATGACCATAAATCGCAAGAAGGAAGCTAGATAGCACGCTAATCCACGAGCTTTATTTCGCTTAGAGTGAAATCACTAGTATGCCAGGGTTTTGCCCCTCTGCAACACTAGCATCGCCAAAAGCAACACCCAAAAAAGCGAGTACAAGTTCGAAAAACACAAAACGCCGTATACGATAAGGCAACGCATGTGTGCGATGCTAGTGATAGTTATTTATAATAATATGATAATAATTCGGAAGTAATTCAATTCATAAGAGTTAATTAAACATTTAATTGCAATCAATGTAATTATCTCAAATCCATCTAGGTCATTCACACAAATACTACATTACTCTAATATAGTTAATATGGAAGTATTAGTACCATGCAATAGTATTTCTGTTGTCCTTATGGACAATCCAATATATACAATAAAATTAATGATAGCTAATATAAGCATATACGGTAGTTATTCAAAAAACTGTCATGTATGTTTGACCTTAAACTGTTTGTACAATAAATATTTTACAAATAAATGTGTATACAATAAATGTCTTACAAATAATTGTATGTTAAAAAATGTCTGTAACGAAATGACATTAAAATGTTACAATAAAAAACTAATAATGAAATATTTTTACCCAAAATCCAACCCTTTTTTTTTTTTTTTTTTTACAAAAACGGTATACCCTGATCCAAAGTCCAACATTTTTTAATAAAAAATAAACCGGTCAACCCTTATTTGTCCAGGCCCAGCTCAATTAAGCCGGCTCGAACTCCGGGCCCGGTCTAGCCTATATTCTTAGCCGGGTTGTTTTGGTCCGGCCCAAATTCGATCAAATCCGGTCAAAATTAGATCCGGCTGACCCAATACACACCAGGAGGTAGGGCCGGTCCTGGTCCAGGACGATTCCCAGGGCCCCATAATAGGGACTACTTGAAAAGGGACCACGATCTCCCTTGTAAAACAAATTTCGAGTAAAATGATGTAATGTGGTCGTGGAAATCGTAAATGGTGCGTCACCATGATCTATGGGCTGCGAGTAATTAGTTTCAAGTATTTCCGTCCTAACAAAAAAATATATAGTCCAATCATTTTTGAACGGGCCGGGGATGATGCTGGTATTTGGAGGCGAATTGGGCCTTCATGTCACGTGACTTGGTTGTACACGTGTGCAAGAAAAGCAGTTAATTGGGCCGCAAGCAAAAGCATCGGCGTTAAAAAGAAGAAGAAGAGAGAGAGAGAGAGAGGAGTGAGAGTGTTGTGGGCCATGGGACTGATTGAATTCGTGGAGGAGATGGAGAGGCGAGTGGCCGAGTCGGTGGAGGAGACACGGAGAGCAGCGGCGGCGAGGAAGGAGGAGCTGGAGAGGCAGGCGGCGGCCATGGCGGAGGCGATGGAGAGGAACGTCGCGGCGCTGGAGGCGGAGGCCTTCTCGTACGCGAGGAGCCGGCTGGAGGAGTCGGAGCTGTCGGCGGAGGCGAAGGAAGATCTGGAGAGGCTGATGGCGTCCGAAATAGAGAGGATGGTCGTCCGGAAGGGGAGGGCCGCGGTCCAGCGGTTCAGGGACGGGGCCGCCGCCGCCGCCGCCGTGCCTCCGCCTCCCGTTGCGTTGCGGGCCCTCGTGGCGGTGTTCTTCGCCGTCTGTTTCCTGCTCATCGACGTCCGCCATGCCGTCCTTTCGATCCTAGCCGGATTGTTCCACTGATTGATTCTAGCACACTCTCTCTCTCTCTCTCTCTCTCTCTCTCTCTCTCTTTCCTAACAGTCGTCTTTCAGGTTTTACTCGTTTGTAGCTAATGAATAGTTCTATATGCTTGCTTGGAAACCCTCATCTATTACACAAATGTGTTTGATGAAATGCACAATTGATGCATCTTACATACCCAAAAAAAAAAAAAACACACCCCTATTTTGACATGTCCTATAGTGTATTTTGATTTGTTAGTGTCATGTCAGCACAATGCAACTTGGACAGGGCATTAATAGACATTATTATACATGGTACATATACTACAAAATACGGTATGAAACACCAAAATAACTATTGAATCTCTCTTTTGGTTATGTGGTTGAACAGATGGAGATGACAATATGTTGGATCCCCTGGTTCTCGGATGGGGGGAACGAGCAAAGAAAGTAGGGGTGCTAAGATTATTCGGCTGACGATGTCACGTCTCGACTCTGCAGAATCGTTCATCCTCGCTGGGAGTGATGTCATACAAGTCTAAATTGTTCTTGTATAAGGCTAGAATATAAATCATTAATGGTTATCTCAAATCGACAACACTCGCAGCGGAAGAAACAAAGTCATACTGAAATTAAACAGAGTAAACGAACTCATTTGCTAACCATGCGAACACTTCGTGCTCCTTCGAACTAGTCGACTGATTCGACCTACCATGCACATGCCTCAACCCATTCCGAGGTCATACTCTAATTACGATGAACTCTATTTGCAATAGGGCAAATAATAGACCTCAGAAAACTCTGCGTAAAGCCTGCACATGAAATCGAACTCGAATTAATACTTTTTCGAATCAACGACTCGGCATAATGCACCGTGCCGATACGGGACATTACATAATATACCACCCATAAAATGTTTATATATAATAGGCTTGCTCCATTTTGTATCCTTACATCACGGTTAAGTTTTTCCGCGCATCCATTTCGATACGCTATGTCCATTCCGATACTGCAAGGGTTAACTTCAAATGTCTTAACATCAACTTTGACTCACATCGCATTCATCTTGTTTCATAACGAACTTTTTTTATACGTGTTATACCGTTTCACAATTTGCTGCATCCCACTATAACTCGATTGTGTAACCTAGTTACTGACTGTCCAACATTGAAATCCTCAAGTAATAAAGTTCATATCCTCTAAGTTTTACATGACTAAATCATACGCTTCCTTCATACTCAATCGAGTTTCCTCCTGCGCAACCAACAATTTTCTTAGGTGTGATTATCTGCGTCAACCAACATTCCATCAAACTTTCAAATCGTGCAACCAGATTATGACATTCAAATCTTCAATCCAACCGATCCAATCATTTCCTCTACATATAATTCTTTCACTATTCTCAGACATTCGTCCAACTTATACTTTCCAAATTCTTGTTTGACATATCATCCATTGGTACGAGTCTACGTCTGATCATTTGAACCAAATTATCGAAGAATACTTAAATAGAAATACTTGCCATACAAATTCTCAACCAAGTCTTGGCACTACCCATCCTTCGCGGACAGGCCTACCACGATTCATACAAATGTTTTGACGCACCTAACATTAAAGAATAACACGAGGAACAACATATGTAATAAGTAATTGAAAATCCAAATGTTTATCCCTCCATCTGCATTCTTGAGTAACAATTATTGAAATATCAACACAAATTTGTGAAATACTACCATTGGTTTCAACCGAATCGAAATTGTCAAAATCGAATAAACGAACATCTAAAAATCCAAAATTGCAACTGAACTGAAATTATCAAACTAAAATCGAACCAATAATCGGTTCGGTTTATTCAGTTTGTTCAGTTGGACTATTTTATTATTTAATGGATCGGACACAAAGTTAGAATTGTGGGTAAATTATATTAAAAATATATAAACTTTTATAGATATGTTTGTTTTATTTCAAAGTTGGACCCAAAATTAGACTAGTTATTAAATTATCAAAGTTTGACTTTAAAATACATACATATAATTGTTGTTTTCAAAAAAATACACAAATTTTAATTATAAAATATGCAAAAATTGAGATTATTTACGTAATTGTGTAAGTTTTTATTCGGTTTTTAATTTTGAACCAAAATCGAAACCAAATAATTTATTTTAATATTTTTAAAATTGAACCCGAACGAAATTCTTTTCAAACCTAACCGAATCAGTTATTTGGTTCGGTTCCACCTTTGGTCCAAAATCAAATAATGTTCACCCCTACTTAACATAATATTCTGAACCTAAAAAAAAAAAAGAATGCATTTGATTCCTCCATATTTTCACTCTTAATTGAAGAAGCCTTTAAGTAGTTTTATAATAATAAACTGTGTGTATATGTGCATCACGAGACTATGACATCATGAGCACCAGTGGTCTAGTGGTAGAATAGTACCCTGCCACGGTACAGATCCGGGTTCGATTCCCGGCTGGTGCAATATTTTTTACTTTTTTTACTTTTTAAATTTTTTTCCCCCTTCCAAACTATTATGAAATAAGTTCATAATATGAAATAAGAGCTTACCAGTTACAACATATCTATATCTCATAAGTAAGGGCTTATAATTATACCTTTTATTTTCATTCTCAGCTACCAATTTATGAAATAAGTTTAGAGAAGTCCAGCTTACTTGGGTTTAGGGTGCATTTACTTAAAAGGGATTTTCTTTTGTTCAATTCCTATGGCTACAATGTTTTATCCGGACTCCGACACCTATAATTTATGGGAATACAATATGGCCTCATTTGATTCGTGGAATCAGCAGGTTGGAAAAGAAAAGTCATTACTTTTCTATGTTTGGATGTCAAAGAAATTGATGAAGAAAGGAAAGTGATTCTCAATAGAAAAAAAATTAGGGAGAAAAATGATTACATCCATCCAAGCAAGAAATTATTTTTTCACATTGAAGTATTCACTTTTCTTTCCAAATTTTTTGGCATTTTCAAATATCAAAAAGAAAATTCAATGAGAATTATAATTTTTCAAAGGAAATGAAATGTCAAGAAATTGATTTTCTTTTCTTTCCATTCCGTGAACCAAACGAGACCATATATGCAGGGGCGAATCCAGAAATTATAGCTGGGGTGGGCTACCAAAAATTTGGAAGGGCTAGAGTTGGACTAGTCCATATAAAAAAAATCAAAAACTAAAATTTACATGGTAAAAAAAAGTATATAAAAAAATTGGGGTGGGCTCCAGCCCACCCCATGGATCACTTGGATCCGCCCCTGCATATATGTCACGAGCGTAGAAATATATTCCTCAAAAATAGGTAGGTATTTTTATTTTCTGGGTATAAAATTGTTATCGATTCGAGTTTGGCAAGTCTGCTTTGGATATGTAGGTTCGGTTGAGTGCGAATTTGTATTGAACTGGGTGCACGTCGGGTTCGGTGTTGATCTAGTTCTAATTGTACTCGTGTTGGGTCGGATTTGGGTTAGGGTTAGTTGTTTTCGAGTCAGGGTCAGGATCAGTCGAGTTGGACATGGGTTCAGTCCAATTTTTGGTCCAATTGGGCTAAGTGTGAGTCCAAATCGAGTTGTGCACCGTTAGTTTGGATCTAGATATGGGTCAAGATCACGTTAGGGTTGGTGTATGTTAGATTTTTGTTAATAATAAATAAATGTTGCAAGTTTATGTCCATTAGACAATGGAATAAATTTTGGTTATAAAGGATTATGAATAAATATATCTTATAAAAAAATTGGATATGGAATATATATGTTGGTGTTTTGCCATAGAGACTAGAATAGTCCCATATTGCCTAGACCAAATGGGTAGTATCTATATATAAAGCTTTGCTTGTGTTGAGAGATGCACATGAGATGTGGAGAGACACATGGGTGTCATGAGGAAGTATTTTTCTAGGGGAAAGAAGGCTAACTCCACAGAGAAAACATTTATGCTTTTTGTCATGCACTTGGAATTAATTCCTTAGGAGCTAACTCGGACTCATGAGACGTAATGTGGCATTTTGTTGGCGCACTTTGCATTGCGTTTATGCTTTTTGTCATGCTCTTGGAATTAATTCCTTAGGAGCTAACTCGGACTCGGACTCATGAGGTGTAATGTGGCATTTTGTCGGCGCACTTTGCATTGCATGTTCCTTAAAAAATTCAGAGAGCAGAGAAAGAGAAAAACAGAGAGAGAGAGAGAGAGAGAGAGAGAGAGAGAGTTCTGTCCATCCGAGGAGTCAGAAGAGCATTTTGACATAGTGTTCCGCAGTTCATCTTTGAACTTGCTGGTTCCTGGAAGCTGATCATGTGGGGCGAATCTAGCTTTGAGCTCCGGTGATCCGTCACCCCAACAAGCCATTTTCTTCTTCTGTTCATCTCTTTTCCACCTGTAATTCGTTCTATCCCAGTTTAAGAGGAAGAATGAGATCTTCTTTGATCTAATCAGAAACTTTTTGTGGACTTTTGTCGCTGCTGTTACGAAATTCCTTTTTGCCTTCTTCGAAGTGTTATATTTGATTTCGTATCTCTGAATCCTCCGGGATCTCAGTTGTGCACCTTCCTCAAAGTGTTGCCAAACTTTATTTTCTATCCTAAAATTACGCCTCGGGAATAACAATATATTCTTATAATTATTCCTTTATAAGATAAAGAAGGAATCAATGAGACCCTAGCAAAATCTATTGTAATAAAACTTTGATGATTCCATCATACATGATTGAGTTACAAAAACTTAGAAAAACTTTTGGATATATATCCTACATCTCGACTGAATTCTTTATGGGTAGTATCCTATACCTTAACTGAAGACATCTAAGTTATGCAAGTAAAGAGATCTATTCATTGATAAAAAAAGAAAAAAAAGTAAATGGTAATTGGATTGGTGATAGAATAAAATCCTAGTCATGAATAGTGTTTGAAACAAAATTCTTGGTTTAGTTTTCCGCCTTAACCACAGAAAAATGAGTGAGAAAAGTTAACAAGGTTGTTTGTTGGATAAGTGATTAGATCTAGTTCTTTACTTATTACAAGTTAACTAATGCTAATCACTTAAAGTGGATTATAAATTAACTAGTATATCACCCGTGCGATGCACGGTTTGTGTATTTAATACTGTTTTATTTAAAAGAAAAATAAATAAATGTTCTTCATATTTATATAACATTTGAAATTAAAATAAAAGTTAGAATAAAGTCAATGGTGAATTACATAAAAGATAACATTATATTAATATGATTATGAACGAATTAAATTTTAAAAAAAATAATTATCATTAGTAGTATTTGTGTAATTCACAAAATATCTTAGACCAAAATATATTAATATGATTATGAACGAATTATAACAATATATACCTCAACGTAAATAAAATTATACGATAAAGTCTATTTTGATGACATAAAAGATAACATTTGTCTAAATTACAAATTCTGAAATACTTTCTTATACACAACATTTGTTGTTGATTTACATTGATCTTTATCTTCACTGCATATTAAAATCTTCAATCCTTTCTTACTTGTTACCCTTGAAACAGCAACATATAACTGTCCATGACTAAAAACGAGATTCTTCAAGAAAAGTCCAACATGAGAAAGTGATTGACCATGACTTTTGTTTATTGTCATTACATAAGAAACAATCAATGGATATTGTCTTCTTTGAAATTTGAAAGGCAATCTTGGATCAGAAGGTGTCACGCCCCGCTCCCGTAGGAGCGATCGTCCTCGCTAAGGCGTGATGCCGCACGAGCCTAGATTGTGCTCGTGCAAGGCGGGTTCCATAACGGCCGATTTCAGCGGCTGCGACGGGGTCGTCGCACAGAAGTCCCAAGCAGAGACATTGAATAATAGCAGCAGAATTTAGAACAAAACACAAGTTATACAAAGAAGCTCTTTATTGATATTGAAACAACGGTTACATTGGGGGCGCAAGGCCAAGATTACAAGTCTCTCAAGCTCACTCAATCTCACATTACAAGTCACTCAGCTCTCTCTCATCTCTCAATTACAAGTCTTTAGCCAGCGGATGCTTCGAAAGGCGACATCCATACATTATGTTCTGTATAAGTCTTTACTCCATACGGCCGCGCGCTTCGAATCGTCAAGGAACTCTGTGCCTCGACTCATCCAAGCGAGCTCCGTGCCACGAGCTTCTACCTGTGCCTGCACATGTAAACTATGTGGGTGTCAGTACTCAACTGTACTGGTGGAATGAGCTCCTCGCCCACCCATACAAACCCGACACGTTTGATTTACTTTTTGTGCAACTTAGTCCCCTTTATGATTGTCTTTCTACTCTTGCCTTAGGATCAGTTTTAGGACCGACGCCTTGGCCTATTTCGTGTCTCTAGACCATCTCGTGCTTGCAACATCAACGTTAACTCAAGCCGTGTTTGCCTTACGGCCATAATCAGAGACGCAACTACGCGATGAGGCTCCATTTCCGTGTGACCGTGCTTCGAATCCTTTGTGCCGTACCTCGCAACTATGTGCGACTCAACCATATCGCCGCCTCACGGCCCTTGCTACTTTGATCACCAACTGACCCAATCAAGACTTGTGAATCTTTGTGTCACTCAAACAACTTTGCCTTGCGGCGGTTTCCTGACTTAAACTCAACAACTCAACCATAACCATGCAACTTATATGCCGACAACATAAGACTCGACGCCACATCTCGTGCCGAAGCACGTCGCCTATGTTGCAGCCAAATCTTAGGCCCAACATTTTGTGTTCCAACTTTACACACACATTCAACCCAACTTCCTTGATATACTACACTCAATACTCGACTCAATCTAAAGGCATACACGCGGATCGCCGCCCATGCCGACTCATATATATGAACTAGTCACTAGGGCCCAGCCCTATAATGGACTCCTTTTGAGCTTTTGATTAGGCGGACACTCCTTGCCAGCGCGAGTAGCTAGCTCCGCTGCAAGTCCCCGCCTAACCCGTGCGGTCATCCAGCACAGCTACGAATGTCTCCATCGTAACGGTTCCCCTGGGCCGCCGGGGTCGCCGTCCGAGAAACAGATTTATTTTACCTTGTACAAGTTATCCAATGACCATACAAGACTCGACTCAAACTGACGTCTCACACAGTCAAAGCTACTTCTAGTATTACCATCTCTTCCAGGGCTAATTTCAATACTTCTCACATTTGAGACCTTGCCTCGACGACCCGTAGTCGCGAGCATTCTTCTTTCTTGCCTCAACGACCCAGTCGTGAGCATTCTTTCTTTCTTGTCTCGACGATCGAGTCGCGAGCATTCTTTCTTTCTTGCCCTATCATTTCACTCACTCAAGAACAACTATCAAAACACTTTCCAAACTCACTGACTCAACCGTGGCCCGTGCCTTAAAACATCAAATCCGTGCATCGTGCCTTAAGCCAATCGTGCTCTACGCGACACTCCTGCCCAAGTCGACAGGCCTTGAGATCGTGGAACTACTTAACTTGATAAACCGCGAAGGAGCAGGACAATGCTTGTAATGTCTTTGTCGACCGGCATAACTTTGTCTAACTTAACTTCGCAAACAACTTAACGAGCAAAGGCTGCGTCAAGCTTTGCCTTAACGGATCGTGCCGGGCATGCATCCAACTTGAACGACCAAGTCACTCGGGTGCCTAGACTTAGGTCACAAGCCGCTCAATGCAACTTAACTCATGGGCAAGCCAAGGCTATGCCAAGCCTTGGACGACGGGACCGTGCATGCCTTATGAAGCATTTATGCGGGCGACGCCTATGACTTAGGCTACGATCTTAACTTCGCCTACTCAACCAACTTTCCTTCTCCCAAGCCACGGGACGAAGGATCGAGTGTCATTTTCAAAGCACGCCGTGCATCAATTCTAAGCCGATCGTTGGACCTTCCATATTCTAATCTCAATTCGACCCTTCGGGATTACTCCCTTTAGCTATGTGGATTTATCTCTTTTATTATTAAGCCTACTTGTGCAAGTTGAAAACATGCGATTTATTATGTGAAGGCTAAGATGAGGCAAGTTCACCGAAACTATCCCACCTGAGCGATGTCTTCGAGTCGCCGTTGTAAGGCCAAGCCGAACGCCGTCGACGTTTCGATTCCTCCGATTGACTGAGCGGGACGGGGCACTACAGAAGGTGTCAATGACATCCTTGGAATCAAAACTTTATTACCAGCATTGTCTCCACAAAGAATCTTTGCTTCAAGAACACGATTGCCTAATTTTGTAATTAGCAATCTAGTACCATTACAGAGCCCAGTTGAATGATCTATATTTTTTAATAACATTACTGGGGTACCAACTTTCAATTTTAACTCATGATTCAGTACACCTGAACATTTAATACTATTCAAGAACTCTGGAGTGTGAACATCTGATAATAAGTCAATATTGGCATCTGACTTAGATGGACTATCAGAACTTAAATATATGCTTGCGTTACCAGAATTCAGTGAGATCATGTACTCATTTACAGACTCGACAACATCAAGAGTTGGCACTAATATAGCTCTATCCTTCAAGAAATCTGGATCGATGACAAAATTCGCAAAAGAAGGATATGTGCTCTCAACAATTATTTGCAGTGGATCATTTGAATTACTAAGTAAAACATCACTTGGAATATCGATATTTGCACACCCATCATTATGCCCTCCAAGTGTTCCATCTCCTATACTTACAATCCATTCAGAAAATCGTTTGAGCTTTTCACTTTCAGATGTTATGCTAGAACCTTGAAGTCTCATGTTTTTTGTCAATCTCAAGACTTTGCAGTTTTGCCAAATATAAGAAGAATTTATAGTTGCATGAACTATATCTTGTCTACTACCTTTCGGAATTACAGGCAATATTTGACGAAAATCTCCTCCGAAGACAATTGTTTTTCCTCCAAATGGTGTCTAAGAACTGAGTGGATTGCTAAATTGCATTATATCTCTAAGCGATCTATCCAACGCTTCAAAGCAATATCGGTGCATCATTGGCGCTTCATCCCAAATTATAAGTTTGCACCTAACAATTAGTTCAGCAAGTTGACTTCTTTGTTTGATATTGCATGTTGAATCCTCATTTACATTTATTGGAATAGCAAACCTTGAATGAGCTGTTCGTTCCACCAGGCAATAGAAGTAATGCTATCCCACTTGAAGCAACATTTAGAACAATTTGTCCTTTAGATCTCAAACATGCAGATAATGTTTTCCAAATGAACGTTTTTCCAAGTACCGCCATATCCGTATAAAAAGAAGACACCACCATTTTTAGAATTAACAGCATCCATTATTATGTCATAAACATATTGTTGTTCATCATTCAAGCGACCAAGTAGTTGTACGTGTTCTTCTGCTAGAGCCGCTCTATCATAATGTAATTCATCATGCACCAATCTATTTGTAGTATTTGATAAGGAGTCCATATTTGGAAATGGCATTGATGGAAATTCTCGTAAACTTCTACCACAATTCCTCAATAACTTTTCAATCTCAACCAAAGCGTAATTTGAATGTCATCCTCACTCATAAGAAAATCTAGAATTAAAGAGAGAAAGAATATGTTGGAATTAATTTTAAAGTTATATTAACGATAAAATAATATACAAAACACAATTTAAACTTAAAAATAGGAAAGAAATATTTTACCTTGGTCGTGCAACACAATTCGTTGATTATATAAAACATCATCCGATAAGTATGTCCAACACTTTTTCCAAAGTAATTCAGGCCGGCTTACAGAGCCAGATGACAATTGTAACACCCTGTTTTCTGAAAATTGGGTATTTTTGAAAATTTATTATTTTATTATTTAAATATGGAGTTATAGTCATGATATGATTTTTGGTGATTTTAGATTGATTAAAACTATTTTGTTAAGTCATGACTTATGACTTTGTGATTTTGACTAGTGTAACTATAGTGTAACCCTATAGATTATGTGACCTAGAGACTAACCATGACCATATGAGCTTAACCATGTGATTAGGATGTCAAATTATCCCTTTTTGATCAAAAGGGTATTTTGGTAATTTTCTAGAATTTTTTTAGAATTAATGTGATTATTAGGTGAATAGTGTCTTGTTAGTTACTAACCTAGTTTAGCCTTAATCTAGATGTTAGTCATGACCTAGAGACTAAGTTAGAGGGTTTAACTAAAGTAATGTTAAGCCTATAGAATATCTAGATATTTCTATTTAGAAAATATCTCATTTAGATATTTACCTTGATTTTAGTAAAATATCAAACCTTTACCCTTAAAGTCCTTGCCTTCTCCCTTAAGCAAGGCCATAGGACACCCCCCCCCCCTTGCTTGGTCGGCCAAGGAGACCCCCTTGGCTGCCATGACATGCCCCCCTATATGTACACCCCCACCTTCACAAACCTTCATTTTCAATACCTAGTTTTTCCTCTACCTTCACCACTTCATAACTTAGTCATTTTAGCTCCAAATTGGACCAAACTTGTTCCATTGGAACCCCCTACACTTGAGGATGCTAAGGGAGGCTTAGTAGCAAGGTTGCACAAGGATTTGGACACCCCAAGGTGAAGAAGAAACCCCCCTTGAAGTGGTTTACATTGATTTTGGCCAAATAGGTAAAGTGCCCTAAACCCTACTAAAATAGTGATTTCTCTTCATGGTTGCATGCATTAGGATACCATGGTCATGTAGGTCAAGTTTGGTAGGATTTTGATATGGTTTGGTGTCCGTATCGGACACGTATCTAGGTTTTAATTAGGGTGTTTGGTGAAATGCCACTTAGGAATTATGTTCTGTTTTTGTAAAACAAATTATATATTTGGGTAGCCCTAGATGGGTAGGACACATTTTCCTAGGTCTGAGCACAAAACAGGACACTGTTCGTGTCCAAATCGGACACGAACTCACTGGGTTTACACTCACTGACACACACTGTTTACACTGGAAACACGTAGGTGTTTGACACCTTGTTTCGTATCCACACATGTTGTGGACACGATGCAGTGACACGAACACGAACCTAGACCCTAGGCCGACCCACTGACACGAGCACGTGGCCCCACGTGCCACGTGTGAGGCACACGAGGCCCCGTCCTTACTGCACGACACGTGCACGAGCCACTGTGTAGCTCCCCTGCTACTCGGGGCTCCTAGCGGACACGACACGCGACGTGGACACTTGAAACTTGGTCTGAGGGTCGGGGCAGTGTCTGACACACCCCTCCCAAAGTTTCAGACACACTGGTGTCGTGTCGAGGGAGAAAATCCACTCGCACTGATCACACACTGTTCTGACACGCACACAGAACACGCACTGATACGTGCGTGTAACTCGGACACGGACACACTTGGACACGAATTAGGTTTTGGGATACCTAGTAGACCCCTAGGCGAACCTACCCCTAGGTGCACGAGATCCCACGTGTCCTGTGTCGTGAGTACGAGACACAGGAACTCTAGCCTGACACAGCCCTAAAATTTTACCCGATTCTGTATTTTGACCCACGGACAGTTGTGTCGTGTCGTGGTCGTGTCTAAGGCACCTAGGACACTAGAAGACACCTAACCCTAGGTTTACCAACCACCCATTTGGGATCTTAGCAATGTTTAGGGTTTTCAAATTCGAAATACCCCCATTCTCTGTTCTCAGTTTCTGTAATCCCTTTTCTCTGTATTTTTCCAGTTTTTTTTATTTTTGATTTGATTTTAATCAATGTATACATGTGTATTTGTGTATTTATACTGTATATGTATAGTATATATGTAGATGTGTGTGTGTGTCAAGTTTCATAGTATATAGAGGTGTGTATAGGTGTGTGTGAGTATATATACATGTATGTGTAATATACACTGTGTGTATATATCAGTGTGTGTGTGTGTCTGTGCTCAGTTTCTGAACTGAGTTCAGTCCTAAACACCCAACCCTAACCTCAGTCCCTAACCCTAAACACAACCCTAACCCTAATCACTCTCTCACTTTATCACTCTCTCTATATATAAGTCTATGTATATATAAGTATATGTATATATATATGTTATATATATATAGTTGATGATATATATAATGTATGATACCTTGTATAGGCTAGGTTTACATAGAAACCTATAAGTGATATTAGCCTATGGTTTTGATCTATTAGCCTATGGCATTAGGCCTAACCCTAATTAAACCTTGACCATGACCTAGTTAGCTAGTTGACCCTACTTTGACTGAGTATTGACCAAAGTCGACTATAAGTCAACCTTGACCTAATTGACTTAGAATGGACTTAGATGGTTTCTAAATGACTTGGTAACCTAGTTTGACTAAACCCTAGACTATGGACTAGTTGGTTTAGGTTTTGACCTATTATTGAGTAGTTGTGATTTAAAGTTATATGGGTAGTCCTAAGTAGAATGAAGATATGTATGGGGTTAAGTAGGATACTTAGAGTTAAGTCTTAATTTGAGTTAGAGTATGGTTTAGCTTGGTTATAGGATAAGTTTGGATTGTATTATGTATATATATGTGATGTACTTGTATAGGAGATTGGTTATATCTTAGCCTTATAGTATGGTATCATAGGTATCCTAAGACAGGTTAGCCTATGGTTATGAGTTACCTTATAGAGTTGACTTAGATGATTGACCCTTGACCTAATCACCTAGATGATTAGTCTATGTTGACCAGAACCTTGATTAGCCTAAGTTTGACCTAGAATTGGTTTAGCTTGACCACATTGAATAGTGTTGACTAGTTTGACTAGAATGTTGACCAGGAGTTGACTTTAACCTAGATTGGACTAGTTTAAACTTGTTTGACCTAGTTTGACCTTGTATGACTTAGTTTGACTTTCTGTGACTGATATGACTTGATATGGCTTAGTTGACTATGGAGTTGACCAAGTTGACTTTGACCTAGATTGGCTTAGAAATCATGTAGATTGCATTAGTTCTTTCCTTTATTTTCACATTAGACATATCATAATTGTATTTCCCTATTTTAGGACATTGTGACCTGGTACAGACATCTGATATACACTACTCATCCAGAGTGTCAGGCGAGTACATTCTCTGATAGTTCTTTCATTACTTGTCATTTACTGTATTTCAGTTCTAGATAGCTATATATGATTCTCTGTACAAACACGATTGGTATTGTTGGATCCATTACATGCGACACTCATTTATTTATGTCTGGCCTCTATATCTGGAATCACTACTGGCATCACCCTACTGGAACCATTTCTGGAATCATTTCTGGAATCATTGGCTGGACTCATACTGGTTGTAGTGTTGGATTATGGATTCATTTGTGGGCGGGGAAATACTTGAGTAGACATGTGAACATACCTAAAATCTGGAACCACCTCCCTTGGAACTATTCTGGAATGCTAGCCATCCCACACTTGGCCGAGTGTGCGATGTGCCTGATTACCCTAGCCGTTTACATGTTGATCTCAGTATTTTAAAACACACAGTTAGAGTATAGTCTGGACTTACCCTGGAATCATGGATCACTTCTGGACTCATTTTACTGGACTCATCTGGTACTGGAATCATCTAGTATTGGATTATATGGACTGGACTCACACTGGGATTACCTTTTATACTGTCTGGACTTATACCATGTTATTCTAGTTCAGTAGTTTACTACAGTCTTCCTTGCCATGTTTTCTTCTCTTGTTAGCTACTTTACTTCCCTTGTACCTCACTGTTTCTCTACATCATTATCTGTATAAAACTGCCATGCTCATCTGTATAACTGTCAAAAAAACTGCTTATAGTCTTTGTCATTTACTTGGGATTTCTAGATGAGATGTGGTTCCTGTCCTGATTGGACCTGTTGAAAATATTACAGATGATACTCCTGACGACACATGCCCTTCTTACCATGGACCTGGCGAGGGATTAGCTACCTTGGGTTCCGACTCTCAGGAGTGATTCAGGAGTTTAGCTAGTAGACTTACTTAGCTTCATATTTTGAGCTTGTTGTATTAAACTTGAGATATCGAGTTGTATTAGAGTTGTTTGAGATATTGTATTATTTCAGTAGTTTAAATTTCTGTTGTTGTAGTTGGTATCTAGATTTCTGTGTTATCTTATCGTGCTTAGATTGTGATTGAGTATATCATATTTTACTTGTCTTCCTTTCGGAGTTGAGATCTTGGCTAGTACATTATAACACTGCATGAGATTAGTTAGCAACCTAGGACAGCGTTCTACCGCCGATACTGCGGTGTAGGCTGGACGTACCCACTTCTCGTGCCCTTACACAGGGTGCGGGTCGTGACACGTTTTAGTGGTGGCCCACGCAGGTCTCGAGTTTATGTAGTGGTATTCGAACTAGAGTATCACTACAGCCTGTGATAGGATTTGATAATAGGCTTAGAGAGAGGATACTCAATCACAACTAGGAAATTTCCAGGATTTGAATCTACTGACTTTTGTTCAAATCTGTATAATCTATTTTTGCATTATCCTTGATACTGTCATCCTTGTACCGTTATTGACTTCCTTTGATCTGTCTTCAGGATGGTGGAGACTAGGTCACATCGCTCTGTGCCGGCAGATTCTGAGAGGTCTGTCGATCTCGTCCAGTACAGCCTACAGCTGGGACTGTACCACTCTTACGTTGCTCACGTAGGAGTATCTACTTTTGGTAGTCTCCTCCACCTATCCGAGGACTATCCCAGCTACCCCAGATATGCCTCCTCCGCAGTTTCGTCAGCCTCATTTTCAGCCAGAGTATCAGCAACAGCAGCAGTACCAGCAGGAGTACCAGCAGCAGATGCCATCGGATTTATATGCTGCACAGATGTTACATATTTCCAGCAGTTCTAGAGTCGCAGCAGACCTGCAGCAGCGTCAGACGACGGCATTACCAGAGGCATTGAGGATGTCCCAGCTGGCTACCAGCGACGATAGAGAGGCTGGCAGCCCAGCCGCAGGCAGGAGCAGGACAGCAGAGAGGATTCCTGGCATCCAGGAGTTCAAGAAGATGCACCCAGGGACTTCTTG
>JANAVB010004173.1:0-62716 GCA_029216955.1 Iris pallida
AAACAAGCATGAATAGTGAAATCAAGTATAGGTGGTGCTTCTAACCAAATTTGTGTGAAATAGGCATAGAATGGTAAAAACGAGTATATATGTGGGTTCTAATCGAAATATTTTGTAGAATGGGCATAGGTTGGTGAAACCGAGTATAGAAGCGTGATTTTAACCAAACTAGGAAAAAAAAGTGGCGTAGATTTGTGAAAGCGAGTATAGAAATATGATTCTAACCGAAATAAGGTATCAAATGCTCTCGGGAATTAAACGAGCATAAATGAGTGATTGTAACTAAATATGGTATGAGAAACATAATATTATGAATAGTAGTATTTAATGTATAATTATAACCACAATGGTATTAAACAGGCGTTGGAATTGCGAAAACAAGTACAAATAAGGGATTCTAACCTAATATGATGTAAAATGGGCATAAATAATGAACGAATATAGACAGGTGATCTTAATCGAACTATGGTGTAGAATGGGCGTAGATTGGTGAAACAGAGTATAGATGCGTAATTCTAACCGAAATAATGTCAAAAAGTTGCATGGATTGTGGAAACGAGTAAAGAAATGTGATTTCTAACCGAATAAGGTATTAAATGCCCGTAGAATGGTGAAAGCGGGTATAAATGAGTGATTGTAACTAAAATATAAAGATGAAAACGAGTATTAAATGGGTAGTTATAAAGAAATATAGTATCAACTATCATGGAACAGTGAAAACGAGTTTAGGTGGACAACATTAGCTAAAATATGGTGTAAAATTGGCGTAGAAGGGTGAAAACAGTATAGGTGGGTGATTCTAATCAAATAATGTAAAATAGGATATTTTGGTGAAACCGAGTGTAGCTGCGTGATTCTAAAAAAAACATGTTAAAAAGTGGCCTAGATTTGTGGAAGCTAGTATAGAAATGTGGTTTCCACCGAAATAAGGTATCAGATGCTCGTAGAATTATCAAAGCGAGTATAAATGAGTGATTCAAACTGGGATAGGTAGAGATCTTACGATGATGAAATGTAATATTTGATGCGAAATTATAACCAAAATGGTATAAAACATGCATGAATAGTGAAAAAAATGTACAGGAGGCGATTCTGACCAAAATATTATGTAAAATGGGCGTTGAATGGTAAAAAACGAGTATATATGGTGCTTCTAATCAAATATAGTGTGAAATGGACGTAGGTTGGTGAAATCGAGTATAGAAGCTTGATTCTAGCCAAACTATAGTAAAAAAAGTGGCGTAGAATGTGGAGCGAGTATTGAAATGTGATTCTAACCGAAATAGGTATCAAATGCTTGTAGAATGGTGAAAACGAGTATAAATGGGTGTTATAACTGAAGTATGGAATAGAATGGTCACACAACAATGAAAACAAGTATTAGATGATTTATATAATAGAATATTGTATAAAACGTACACGGAATAGTAAAAAATTATGATGGATGACTCCAACAGAAATATGTGTAAAATGGGCATAGATGGATGATTCTAATCGATATATGGTGCAAAATGAGCGCAGATTGGTAAACCGAGTATAGATGCATGACTCTAACTAAAATATGGTAAAAGTGGCATAAATTTGTGAAGCGAATAAAGAAATGTGATTATTATTCAAAATAAGGTATCTAATGTCCGTAGAATGGTGAAGCAGTATAAATGAGTGATTGTGACTAAAATATGGAATAAATAAGCTTACGATGATGAAACGAGTATCTAGTGGGAAATTATAAAAAAATATGGTATAAAACTTGCGTAAAATGGTAAAATGAGTATAGATTGGTTATTCTAACCGAAAACTAGAGCAAATAGGTATAGTAGCTGAAAACGAGAATAGATAGGTGGTTCTAATCGAAATTAGTGTAGAATGTGCGTAGGTTTGTGAAAGTGTGTATAGAGCATGATTATAACCAACTATGGTAAAAAGTAGCCTAGATTTGTGAAAGCGAGCATAGAAATGTGATTTCAACCGAAATAAGGTATCAAATGTTCGTAGAATGATGAAGCGAGCATAAATGAGTGATTCCAACTGGAATATGGTATGAATGAGCTTACGATGAATAGTAAGATTTGATGCGTAATTATAACCAAAATTGTATAAAACAGGCGTAAATAGTGAAATCAAGTATAGGTGGGTGATTCTAACCAAAATATTGTGTGAAATAAGCATAGAATGGTAACAACGAGTATATATGGTTGGTTCTAACCAAAATATTTTGTAGAATGGGCATAGGTTGGTGAAACCGAGTATAGAAGCGTAATTCTAACCAAACTAGGATAAAAAAAGTGGCGTAGATATGTGAAAGCGAGTATAGAAATATGATTCTAACCGAAATAGGTATCAAATGCTCGTGGAATGGTGAAACGAGCATAAATGAGTGATTGTAACTAAAATATGGTATATAATAAGCATAATATTACGAATAGTAGTATTTAATGCATAATTATAACCACAATGGTATTAAACATGCGTAGAATTGCGAAAACAATACAAATAAGGGATTCTGACCTAATATGGTGTAAAATGGGCGTAGAATAATGAAACACATATAGACAGGTGATCTTAATCGAACTATGGTGTAGAATGGGCGTAGATTGGTGAACAGAGTATAGATGCGTAATTTTAACCGAAATAGTTAAAAGTTGCATGAATTTGTGGAAACGAGTAAAGAAATGTGATTTCTAACCCAATTAGGTATTAAATGCCCATAAGAATGGTCAAAGCGGGTATAAATGAGTGATTATAACTGAATATTGTATAGAGAGAGCATACAAAGATTAAAACGAGTATTACATGGGTAGTTATAAAAGAAATATAGTATCAACTATCATGGAATGGTGAAAACGAGTTTAGGTAGACGACTCTAGCCGAAATATGGTGTAAAATTAGCGTAGAATGGTAAAAACGAGTATTGGTTGGTGATTCTAATCGAAATATGATGTAGATAGGCGTATATTGGTGAAACCGAGTGTAGCTGCGTGATTCTAAAAAATATGTTAAAAATTAGCCTAGATTTGTGGCGAGTATAGAAATGTGGTTTCTAACCGAAATAAGGTATCAAATGCTCGTAGAATTATCAAAGCGAGTATAAATGAGTGATTCTAACTGGGTTATGGTATAGATTGATCTTACGATGATGAAATGTAGTATTTGATGCGTAATTATAACCAAAATGGTATAAAACATTCGTGAATAGTGAAAACAATATAGGAGGGCGATTCAGTCCAAAATATTATGTAAAATAGGCGTTGAATGGTAAAAAGTATAAATGGGTGCTTCTAATCAAATATAGTGTAAAATGGACGTAGGTTGGTGAAATCGAGTATAGAAGCATGATTCTAACCCAAACTATGGTAAAAAGTGGCGTAGAAATGTGGAAACGAGTATAGAAATGTGATTTTAACCGAAATAAGGTATCAAATGCTTGTGGAATGGTGAAAACGAGTATAATGGGTGATTATAACTGAAGTATGGAATAAAATGGTCACACAACAATGAAACAAGTATTAGATGATTTATTAATAGAAATATGTATAAAATGTACACGGAATAGTAAAAAATTATAGATGGGTGACTCCAACCGAATATGTGTAAAATGGGCATAAATGGATGATTCTAATCGATATATGGTGCAAAATGAGCGTAGATTGGTAAAACCGAGTATAAATGCATGACTCTAACTAGAATATGGTAAAAAGTGGCATAAATTTTGGAAGCGAATAAAGAAATGTGATTATTATTCAAAATAAGGTATCTAATGTCCGTATAATGGTGAAAGCGAGTATAATGAGTGATTGTGACTAAAATATGGAATAAAATAAGCTTACGATGATGAAAACGATATCGGGTGGGAATTCTAAGAAAATTATGGTATAAAACTTGCGTAAAATGGTAAAAACGAGTATAGATTGGTGATTCTAACCGAAAACTAGAGCAAATAGTATAATATGCTGAAAACGAGAATAGATAGGTGGTTCTAATCGAAATTAGTGTAGAATATGCGTAGGTTTTGGAAAGTGTGTATAGAAGCATGATTCTAACCAAACTATGGTAAAAAGTAGCCTAGATTTGTGAAGAGCATAGAAATGTGATTTCTAACCGAAATATGGTATCAGATATTCGTAGAATGATGAAAGCGAGCATAAATGAGTGATTCCAACTGGAATATGGTATAAAATGAGCTTACGATGATAAATAGTAGTATTTGATGCGTAATTATAACCAAAATTATATAAAACAGGCATGAATAGTGAAATCAAGTATATGTGGGTGATTCTAACCAAAATATTGTGTGAAATAAGCATAGAATGGTAACAACGAGTATATGTGGTTGGTTCTAATCAATATATTTTGTAGAATGGGCATAGGTTGGTGAAACCGAGTTTAGAAGCGTGATTCTAACCAAACTAGGATAAAAAAAAGTGGGTAGATATGTGAAAGCGAGTATAGAAAAATAATTCTAACCGAAATAAGGTATCAAATGCTCGTGGAATGGTGAAACGAACATAAATGAGTGAATGTAAATAAAATATGGTACAGAATAAGCATAATATTATTAATAGTAGTATTTAATGCATAATTATAACCACAATGGTATTAAACAGGCGTGGAATTGCAAAAGAAGTCCAAATAAGGGATTCTTACCTAAATATGGTGTAAAATGGGCGTAGAATAATGAAACAAATATAGTATTACATAGGTACTTATAAAGAAATATAGTATCAACTATCATGGAATGGTGAAAACGAGTTTAGGTGGACGACTCTAGCCAAATATGGTGTAAAATTGGTGTAGAATGGTGAAAACGAGTATAGGTAGGTGATTCTAATCGAAATATGATGTAGAATAGGCGTATATTGGTGAAACCGAGTGTAGCTGCGTGATTCTAAAAAACATGTTAAGATTGGCCTAGATTTGTGGAAGCGAGTATAGAAATGTGGTTTCTAACCGAAATAAGTTATCAGATGCTCGTAGAATTATCAAAGCGAGTATAAATGAGTGATTCTAACTGGATGGTATAGATTGATCTTACGATGATGAAATGTAGTATTTGATTAATTTTAACCAAAATGGTATAAAAACATGCGTGAATAGTGAAAACAAGTATAGGAGGGCGATTCTGACCAAATATTATGTAAAATGGGCGTTGAATGGTAAAAACAAGTATATATGGGTGCTTCTAATCCATATATGATTAATACCGAAATAAGGTATCAAATGTCCGTAGAATGGTGAAGTGAGTATAAAGAGTGATTTGTAACTGAAATATGGTTTAAATAAGCTACGATGATGAAAACGGCTATCTAATGGGTAATTATAACCAAATATGGTATAAAATATTCATAAAATGGTGAAAACGAGAAAAGATAGTGATTCCAATTGAAATTAGTGTAGAATTGCGTGGGTTGCTAAAACTGTGTAGAGCGTGATTCTACCAAACTAGTAAAAATTGCCTAGATTTATGGAAGCGAGTCTAGAATTGTGATTTCTAACCAAAATATGTATCAAATGCTCGTAGAATAGTAAAAGAGACTATAAATGGGTGATTCTAACTAGAATATGGTATAGAATGAGCTTACGATAATGAATAGTAGTATTTGATGAGTAATATATACAACCAAAAGATTGTAGTCCTAAAATCAAGTTCACCCATCAAAAAAAGTCATGAAAGTCAATTGGGCATCCTTCAGTAAACTGCACAGGAGACAGATTGCGCACCAACTCGATTGCGCAGGCTGAACTGCGTACTCATCCAAGTGCACAGCTGACGTGGCTTTGTCATCATTACCTGACAGAGAATCAGATCTTCTGACAACTGAAAGCACGGAGGACAAAAAACTGTTTGTTTATCGTACAGCACAGCGCTCGAGGACAGCTGTATATGCAGCGCAATTGGCCAGACTCTTTGCAGCACGGTCCATTCCAGCATAATTTGAAGCCAGCGCAATTCAGGTGGTGCACTTCAAGACAACTGACAAAGTACATGTGGCCTTCATGCCATCATGACTCATTACGTGGTAACTGTCTGTACACGATCATGCTCATTTCAATCAAATATGTCATGTGTCCAAAATAGTTGGCCTACGTCAAATAACTGCCAGCACAGTCTGATGTCGCGCGGTCCAATGCATGCGCAATCCATCTTGCGCAGTCCAGAATACTAAAAAGTAGTTATTTCTAGAACTCTATAATAGAGTTTCATGTCCTTCCTAGGGAGGATATCACACATATCAGAAATCATAACCAGAGATCAGGAGTTCTTGCCAAAGTGCTGCTGCAATCTTCAGAGGCTATCATCTTCAAAGTTCACATCGTCCAAGGGATAAAGCGATCGTCTTCAGATCGAATTCATATAGTTGTACTTTTCCAGAATTCTTAAATCTTCTTACAAAGTTTGTTGAAATAAAGATCAACTTTTATTTTGCAAACAAAATGGCGACTCTGCATCCTCAGACTAGTGTACACCTACTTGCTCCGGGAGAATCTCCGCAATAGCTACCGCCGACTGCTCCCTATCGGGTTCATCAATGATGGATGGTGCAGAAGTAACCATCCGAATAATAGGTGTAAGGCAACTCCAGTCGGGGAAGTTCCCCTTCTCACCCTTCCATTTGAGCATGGAGTCCCTAAAGACGAGACCTGCGTTCACTCTACAGGTCATCGCCGACAATAAATCCATCCGTAGCCAAAGACTAACCGGACACAGCAAAAAGTACGTCGCGGTGGAAGCGGTCCACGATGCTCGCTCCGGGTACGACGAAGCATCGGAGCCAGTATGTCAGGAAACCCGCCAGCTGGGCTTCTCTTAACATGGGCCTGTAGCCCATTCTCATAAACTCTCGACAAAATCTCCGGTCTTGAGTGGAGGGTATTGATGTTCGTTGTTAACTTTGATATCCATTTTCTTGTTTCTTCTATCAATCTTATTACTTTACTGTGGCTGAAGGGTTGGAAGAAAGTCGGGTTGCAAGTATCAGATCCTTAGTCTTTTCTCAATGATATGATTAAGGAAAAGATAAGCAACCACTTTGAGGAATAACAGGTGCCGGAAGAACCGCTCTTATAGTACATGGAGCATATTTGTAGTGGCACAGTAGTTCGTCGAAAACGGCCACCATCTCTGTATTTCTCGACGAAGTCGGTCTAACTCGTCGTTTGTTGGAACATATTCCTCATAAGGAAAGTCTCCCGTTGAAGCACGAGGAATATTTCATCTCATGAAGGAATCCAATTTCCCCGCAGGGTGTCATGAGTCCCTGTTCTATAATTGTACCTCTCTGCCAAGGCCAGAAACAGATGAGGGTTTGGGAGGAATCCATATACGGTAGCGTATACCGTATGATATAGCTCGATCTCTTTAAGCTTGTCTTCGAACTAAACCAATATCCAGTTTGTTATGCAGTTCCACCTTCTGTTGTCTGGGTTCACCAGACCTGTCAGCCGGATGTCCTGATCCGGGTATCTGCCCCAACCTTTGCATATTCATTAGCAAAGATTGGTGTCCTCACCGGCAGCAGCAAAGGAAGAGTTCTCTGGAGGGATGCAACCTGGCTTCAATCCTCTGAAAAAGTGCTATGACGCTCAGAAGAGCTATAGAACATATCTCTGTTGTTTGGTCCTTTCTTTACACAAATATTCCCTGTCTTGCTTGCTAGAGGGGGTAATATCCCAATCCATACTCCTGGGATGGCTTGCATGGGTATAGCGGGCTAGAGGGAGGCATCTAGCAATGTCCGTAACAGGATTGTTTTCTCCTTTCTCTGGAAGAGTCTCTGCTCAACACGGGTCTTGGCTGAGACTCTTGTCAATAGCTTCGCCAAATAAGAACAGGGGTTTCTTGTGGTAATGGCATCAGCAGACTGCAGGGGCTGCCCATCATCAGACTTAATAAAGTTTTATTGTCCTGAGCTACCAAGATGCTTGGCGGGAGGATGACAGCATATTGGAGAAAAAGCACATGGGACAAATCTTCTTTAAATTCTGGTTCACAAGGGACCCTGCAATATTTCATACTCTGGGTCCTCTCTGATGTTAACTGCATCAAACAGAAAGACAGAATTAGTACAAGTAAAATCAAAGATTCTATCAGCAAATTGCGCAAGCATCAGATTGCACACATCAGATTATGCAACAACAGCTTCTATGCGCAAACTGTCCAGTTGCGCCAACTCATATACTTGCGCAAAACATCAGATTGTGCTGAATAACTTGCACAAAGCATCAGTTTGTGCTGGACAGCTTTGCGCAAATCAGCAAATTATGCTGACTTTTGCCAGCACGTTCTAACCGATCGCGCAAGAAAATAGACTTCATAAAAATGAAAACTATAGGGTTTGTGCAATCGAAACCCTAAACAGGGCGGTGCAGTATAACCAAATCTCTAAAAAGAGATAGGTTTGGGGATTCAATTATGTCGAAGAACCCTAAAAAGGGTTTTCGATCGAATAACTACCTTGCAATGCTGGATGTCCGATTTCATGTCGTAAAACATGCGGTACAGTACGTCGAAGACTCGGCGGGGCCTTGCCCTTGTCGGCGGCAGAACACTTCGGGGCCATCTGAAGTCAACGAGAGAAGGAAGGAAGTCGGAGTAGCTCGGGAACTTTTCTCTCTTTCAAAGTGAAAACAAGTAAAGAAAACAAGAAGAACAAAGAGAACTATTTATAGTTTTTCAAAGAGCAACGGTCGCCTTAGATTGCACCGAAGAAATAGGAACTGATTCCTCCAATTGCGCAGACAAGTCTTTACTTGCGCAACTTGATTTTTTAATCAAAATTCAAATATTTCGAAGCTTTGACTATCTTCAAACTTCGAAAACTTGAAGGGAGTCTTCTGGTCCTAAAAATCAAGTTGCACCCATCAAAATGTCATGAAAGTCAAATTGGGCATCCTTCAAGTAAACTGCGCAAGAGACAGATTGTGCACCAACTCGATTGTGCAGGCTAAACTGCGCACTCATCCAAGTGCGCGCTGACGTGGCCTTGTCATCATTACCTGACAGAGAATCAGATCTTCTGACAACTGACAGCACGGAGGACGAGAAAACTGTTCGTTTATCGTACAGCGCAGCGCTCGAGGACAGCTGTATATGCAGCATAATTGGCCAGACTCTTTGCAGCGCGGTCCATTCCAGCACAATTTGAAGCCAGCACAATTCAGGTGGCGCACTTCATCAATACAACTGACAAAGTACACGTGGCCTTTATGCCATCAATGACTCATTACGTGTAACCGTCTGTACACGATCATGCGTATTTCAATTAAATAGTGCCATGTGTCCAAAATAGTTGGCCCACGATCAAATAACTGCCAGCGCAGTCTAATGTCTGTGCGGTCCAATGCATGTGCAATCCATCTTGTGCAGTCCAGAATAACTAAAATATTATTTCTAGAACTCTATAAATAGAGTTTCATGTCCTTCCTAGGGGGGATATCACACATATCAGAAATCATCACCAGAGATCAGGAGTTCTTGCCAAAGTACTGCTGCAATCTTCAGAGGCTATCGTCTTCAAAGTTCACATCGTCCAAGGGATAAGCGATCGTCTTCAGATAGGATTCCTATAGTTGTACTTTCCCAGAATTCTTGTAATCTTCTTACAAAGTTTGTTGAAATAAAGATCAACTTTTGTTTTTTGCAAACAGAAATATTATAGAACTTACATGGAATGATGAAAACGAGAATAGATGGTGACACTAGCCGAAATATGGTGTGAAACGAGTGTAGAATGGTAAAAACGAGCATAGATGGGTGATTTTAATCAAAATATGGTATAAACGGGTGTAGAATCACCCCACCTATACTCGTTTTCACTATTTCAAGTTTGTTTATACCATATTTCTTTTATAACTACCCATGCAATACTCGTTTTCATCTTTGTATGCTCCTTCTATATAATATTTCAGTTGCAATCTCATTATACCTATTTTAAACATTCTACGAGCATTGATACCTTATTCGGTTAGAAATCACATTTCTGTACTCGCTTTCACAAATCCACATTTTTTGACATATTCGGTTAGCATTAGGCATCTATACCCGGTTTCACCAATCTACGCCCATTCTATACCATATTTGATTAAATCACCTGTCTATACTCATTTTTACTATTTTACGCGTATTTTACGTCATATATCGGTTATAATCTCTCATGTGTATTTAATACCATATTTCAGTTACAATCACTCATTTATACATGCTTTCACCATTCTATGGGCATTTGATACCTTATTTCGGTTATTAATCATATTTCTGTACTCGCTTCCACAAATCTATGCCACTTTTTTACCATATTTTGGATAGAGTCATGCATCTATACTCGGTTTCACCAATCTATCCTCATTCTACACCATATTTCGATTAGAATCATCCACTTTTTGTCATATTTTGGTTAGAATTATATATCTATACTCGGTTTTACCAATCTACGCACATTCTACACCACATTTCGATTAAAATTACTTGTCTATATTCGTTTTCACCATTCTACGCCCATTTTACGATTAGAATCCCTCATCTCACTACACCAAATCAGGGCTTTTACGGCCCGCAATTTGTGCCATAAAATTAATTTTACAGCTCACAAGGTCGTGCCGTAAAAGCTCCAGCCGTAAAAGGATACGAGTATTTACGGCGTGCAAAATTAGGCCATAACTTAGATAAATGCATGCCATAAATGAAGTTGTTGGGAAAATTTGGATCTTATTTATGGCAAAAAATGTAGGCCGTAAATACTAAACTTCTATGACTCGAATTGAGGGCCGTTAAAGCATTCAATTTCTTCAGTTTATGGCATATATAGCAAGCCGTGAATACTTAAAACGAAAACATACAATCTCACATTAATAGCCCAATAAATGCGGGTCGTAAATAGTATTTGTGACTCAAAATGACAGCTGTTAAAGGGTTAATGAGTTTCATTTTGTGGCTCGCAAGGCGTGCCGTAATTATGATTTTTTTAAAATAAAAAATTAAATCCACATTTGAATAGCTAGGGATATAATCAACCAAAATCAAATATGACTATAATCTGGTTCTCACAGTATTTCTAACAGAAATCAAGCTAATTGTACAAGAGTATTTTCTTCCAACAAGTTTGACTAAATCCACAAACATTAATAAGTTGACACAACATGATAGAATCTTAACACAAAGCAGAAGTGTTTAAACAAGATTTTTAATATCAAAGTCAATTTCTTAGTACAAGACTCAAAGCTTTAAGCTCAAATCAAAAGTTACTCTCTTACTACAAAAGCAGAAGTCACTTTCTCACTACAGCGGGCCTCAAAGATTTCCAAGTCTTTAATACACAAACTCATTTTCTAGAAGCATGCTTCCCCTCTACTTTAAGCTTTGCCTGAGTAAAAACAGAAACAATATTAACATAAACTATAGTGATAAAAAAGAGCCAGCTATGGTTCCAAAGTAAAACCTTAGCTACTACGGTAATGAGTAAACACAATAATAGCCAATAAACATAAGCATGCAAGAGAAACTGCCTGCAGTGTATAAATTATTTTAGTCATAGGTCAAGGTATTGAACCTGGTTTGGACCGAACAAATTTCAATTCAGCAGTGGTGAAGGTTTAATCTCAGGCGTCCCCGCAATTGAGATGACATGGTACCTATTACAGTGCTCAAACACGTCATGAACTGATGATGATATCAACTGAGTGAGAAAACCTTAATATAACACTAGCGCATATGACGATATGTTGCTATTTGTGATGGTTTAACACTTCACAAATGGAAGTTGTAGGGAAGTAGTGTGTATTTAACACCATCCGAAACTGCTTTCAAAAGAATCTAAGACTTCAACTATGAAACAAAGAGAAGTGGCAATTGAAGAGCATGGAACATTTGAAGCAACTCAATAAGCGAAGAAACTACTTGACAGAAATGACTTGTAGTATTATATGAGGAATGTTCACATGAAGACACAAATGAAATGATCTTAAAATACTTGAAATGCTGAGAAAGGAACATAAGTTGTTCGGTTCAGGTAGAATTATTTGTGAAATTCGAACACTCTGGATAGATGTGCCCAGTAGTATACAGTCCGACAATAAAGCACTTGCAAACTAAAACTAAAAGTCTCACAAGCAACACTAATGGCCCAGTATCCGCAAAATTGTTTATGGAGATTGGTTAAGCTGAAACCTTTACATCCAACAAAGAAAGTGCTTGTGAACTGAAACTAAACAGGCTACAGGAACAAGAAACACCAAACTTATATATCATGTAGTTTAATATTTTTATCCTTCAGTTCACATCTTAATATGATTGATTCCTTTGATATTCACCGGACACTTGAGAGTAATGCCAAGAGGTCGATCCCAGTGAATCGAACATGGTTTGGACCGGACAGGACTAGTCCAGGTCCAATGCCAACAACAATAATTGAGGTAAGATGACAGAAACGAAACATTGATGCTAAACTATATGAATGAATCAAAAGTTCATAAACTATAAGAATAACAAAAGAAAACACAAAAAAAGAGCTTATACTAAAGATATTAGAATGCCCAAATATCTGTCAACACTATAATCAAAATCAACGTATATATATGTACTACAAGATGTAAGAAAACTACCTAAAGTTGAACTTTTTAATTCATGAGACATCAGATCAAGGCCTAATAAATGAACATATTCAAAAATATTTCAAAAATTGTAAGGAAAACAGGGGAAAAAACATGTGCACAATAAAGAAAGGGAAGAGATCAGGTAAGAATAATAACTTCAAGATAACAAAGATTAATTCATTTATTCCAATCGTTTTGTTCTAAATGTGTTGCTAGCTAGAAACCTAGAACTGTTAAATTTAACAGGTGAACAAAGCCTAATCCTGCAAATATTGGAAAACACAAAGGTACAAACAACCGGAAAAACTTCCTCAGTCTAATATAAAATTTTTGCTGCAATTCAATGCCAAAATTATGCAATTGGATACCATCTTTATTACTCAAGAACACAAGAACATGACCTAGGATAACTCGAGCAATCCTCACAAGTTTCCTTTAGACTACACTAGATCCTTATGGAAATATCGGTTGTTCACTTCATTTGTTTGTAACCGCAACAGAGAATATAAGTTATAAAAACAAGCAAAAAAAAATTTCATTGAATGCTAATAGAGTTAACAGTATATGAAGATTAAAAAGAGGAAGCTGAGTGATTCCATTTTACAAACCCAGGGGAAGTGTCAGTTTTGCAGCCTTTTATCTTGTTTGCAATTACCTGAAGAACCATAAAAATGGACATCACTGAATGGTAGTACAGGAATAGTAAGAAGATTAGCACTAAGCACGTTACACAAACCATGAAAACAAAAGTCAAAATATTGTTTAAAATAGGTAAATCAAAAGAAAATCACATAATATATCCTCCATTTTTAATAAATCTATATGACATTCTACAAGGATGAAAAAACTTTATCTATTAAAATTTGTAGTAGTTTCTCTTCGGTATTTTCTGTTCATGAAGAAAACTTTAGTTATTATTGAAATGAGAGAAGTGCAACACTTGTTAACTGACTAGTAACACATAAAAGAAATTACCAAAAATACCTCCTCTCTTCCCTTTCCCACCATGAAATAGATACTCAACACCAGTCTTTCTCCATATTTCTCACTTGGTTGGTATGGAGTATCCAATCGTTTGTCTTCAAAATTTCTGGCTGATGGTTTTCTTTTTAAGGGTGGACGTTTGATCATTTTCTTTTGCACAAACAATATGGAGGTCAATGATGTGTTATATGTTATACTTTCTTTTTAAGTATAATTTAGAGGTTCTGGTAATGTGTATATAACTACTTAGATTGCTAAGGACATAAATATGCTTGATGTACTTAAATACAATCTTTTACTGACATATCTACTATCATATTTTACTATGTTGTCGTCAGTTATTTCTAACGCTTAAAACTGTTATCTTTATCAGCTCACCCAGATATGATGCTATAGTGCATCATATCTGAAGCAGTGATACCTATATGCCCACAAGAAACAAAAGGTTTATAAGCACATAAATTGAGCATAATGTATCAAGAAATCAAAGGTCTATTCCTAACAATCTTCCAGTACTTGTTTACAAGTCATCTACGGTTAATCTAAAAAGACATAATTGGTACATACTCAGTAGCTTACTTCTGAGCACATAATTCTTTTGAGAAAAAAAGATGTGATCAAAGTTATCCTAGCTAAGCCCCTAAATTGAGTATAATTAATAAAGGACTGTTCCTGACAATCATCCAGCTGCATTCTACTAGTCAACCAGGCACAACACAAATTAGAAACTTAACATATTAACTAGTTAATCCTATGCAACAGTCCATGACAATAGGGTATTATTCCCAACATGATTTTTACCTTAATTTGACACTGACAGTGATGTTAACCTGGTAGCGTCAATAATTGCAACCCATACATGACCTTCTATCAAGTTTTCTGATCACAAGATACCGCTGAAGTTGGAGGGCTGCTACTTGCTTGCGATACAACATAATATCAGACTGTAGAAGTATTAGGTCGCAGTATCTAATGCTCAGAATGTGTTTGAAGTATCAGGTTGTAGTATCATGTTTTGTAGTTGGATATTCCAGAAGTATCAGGCTGCAGTATCGGATGCTCATACTTTAAATATAAATAAATAACATGTGAAGGAACTATCAAATAACATTGAATATGAACAGTTTAAATTTGATTATAAAGAACGATTAGAGGAGAAAAGAAAATAGGATAATTACAACAGAGAAGAACAACAAAGAAAGTACTATATTGCTATTATTTTATTCAAAAAGAATAAAGAAAGAAATGATGCATAGGAAAAGGGATGTGAGGCTACTGTTATTTTATTCAAAAAGGAAAAAAGAAAGAAATGGTGCAGAGGAAGAGGGATGTAAGGCTAATTTAAGTATTTATGGTTTTACTTGCAGGTCTGTGGGCTTTAGTTGTGGCTCTTTGGGTTTTTTACCAATCCTAACTTTAAATCCGTCCCGTTGACCAGTTAAAAGGGCCAATTAACAATAACCTGCCAGATTAATCATTATTGGGCCGATAATCACCCTGACTGATCAATCAGTCTGAGTCCATGAATTTCTACACAAGCCACAGTCTTTATTTATAGCTCAGGTGAGTTCTCGGTCAAGTAATCAAATTTTAATAAAAATGGTCAAGATGTACACAGCCTTACTCCATAGAAATAAAACTTTTTTTACCATCAATAATAGGTTTTAGAGTCTACAAAAGTAGGTCAATGTATACGAAGAATATAAAAGTTAAGGGATCAACTAGTGATTCCAAGATAAGGGATCAGCTAGTATAAAAAATACCAAGAATGGTAATGAGATCTGTATTTATTTATGGACCCAAAGTGGTTTACTGATTCCAAGATTCACCTACAAATAAATGAATGGTGCAACTCTGGCTGCTTAAAATGGACTGGGGTTAAGCCCGAGCTAACCTGATTTTTCAACCAAAAGAAAGTTTTATCTAGACATGCTCGCTTTGAGTTGGTTCAGGTCTGGCTATATTTGGGTTAGTATCCTACGATCCTAAGAAGCTACTTCTCTCATCCACTTCTCAATATTTCCATTTTCCCTAGTGATTAAATATACCATGCATATTCCCAATCTGTATCATCCAAAGAAGGTAAACTGAAGATTATTTTACAGACTTTCAACACTATGATTACACTCAGATATATCGAACATGGAGAGCATATCAATAGAAAGCATAATTGAACAAAGAATAAAATAAAAGAAACACTAGCTAAACATATTCTGGACGTGAGATAACATCATCATCAACTAAGTAAACAAGTTACACAGGATAGTGTCTTACCGGCCAACACATCTAGAAAAATTAACTATGCAGGAACACAGAAATAGCAATAGCACAGCTCTTCCAGACACACTTAATGGACAGCCAGCTTCTAGTTCTTGAATATAAATAAAATAATAAACATCACATAGTCAAACAGCCTCCATTTAAATATAGCTCTAACCAACTTAAATAAGCATCCATCTGCAAATCAAATGGCAGATTGACCAGCATCTCTGAAAAGCTACATCCTACAGATTAGAGAAGATAGCGGACTTTCTTACTTTCCAGTTACATTTGGTGGTTGGATGTACATTTACATGAGGGTGAATGTATGACCCACATATTGCTTCCAATATCTGTATTCAGTGGAAAGCTTGGGAGGCCATCCATTGACACAGTCTGAGCTTTCAAATAAACCCAACACCACCCCTACTTGTGCACTCAATCGCAATGGACTGTTGCAAAATCACTCCATAAAAGCCACACAATGATGTGCAAAAGGATTGGTAACCTGATTATGCTTTAAAGCATTAATGGTAAGATGAACTCCGGAGTTCAGACCAATAGCTAAATTTTATATGTCCAACTTTGTAATTTAATTATAATAAAAAAGTAATAAAAAACATTACTAATGACTAAAACAACAACAAAAGAGCAACCGCATAATTGATTTGGAATGTTATTCGTAATCTGAAAATTCCACCATGCATTCTAGGATATCAGAACAAATAATAGCATAAACAACAACATAATAAACAAACTTCCTATATAAATAAATAAATATACATGCCTATAAAAGAATATATGGTGATGTTCACAAAGTTCATAACTGAAAGGCTAATGAAGGAATCACAATATTGATTTTTTAAACATTTCAAGAGATGATATATGGTGATTCTTAGAAAAATCCAAACACCCTATAAGATTCAATTAACAAGCTTCAAATAGAAGAAAGCCACCAAATGAACCACTTACAACTGTGTATTTGAGTCAAGAGACATCGAAAAAGCTAATTTGAAACTTTGCCCTTCATAATATCTGGACATAACATTAATAAAAAAATGTCAAATATTGAAAACTGAATTCACAGGAAACTGAAACTCATCAAAGATAAAGTTCTTTGAATGCGTACAAGCCCTAAATCTCAAAAAATTATAAAGGAATCAATCGAAACCCTAGATTTACGGCCATAATAAAAACCCCAAACCCACCCAAAAATATAGTAGAATTAAAAATCCACCAAAACCCTAACTTCGTGAAATTAATCAAAGATAAAACTCACCTGAAGAATTTGATTTCGATTTTGACTTCGGGAGGAGGAGGACCTTGATGCGGGCTGGGGAGGATCTTGGACGTGGCTTCGGAAGGAGGAGGAGGAGGAGAAGGACGTCTGTTTCTCCCCGCACCTGGCTAGGTTTTTTGGAGTTATGTTTTTTTGTTGGATTTGGACGTCTTTTAACTTCACAAGACTTATGTTTTTAGCTTTTTGATTTGGTGAATTTGAAATTAGGGAGGGAATTTTTCTTTCGTTCCGGTTTTATGTGAAAACTGTTTGGCAAAAAAAATTTGGAAGCAAATAATTAGGAAGGATATGCTTTATGGCGTGAGTTTGGTAGGCTGTGAAAACGTATTCATTTTATAGCCTGCTAGTGCAGGTCATGAATGCGGTGAGTTCCCTATAATAAATACGGCTCGCATAAAAGTAGGTCATAATTTATGACATTTAACGGCACTAAAAATGCGTGTCGTAATAAAACGTGAAAAGGAAGAATTTACGGCTCACATTTACGGTGCGTCGTAATATTATATTATTTACGGCCTACATCCAACGTACGCCGTAAATGAGAGGCCATAAAAGCCTTGATTTGGTGTAGTGTCTGTACTTGTTTTTACTATTTGACGCCTGCTTTATACCATTATGGTTATAATTACATATCAAATACTACTGTTCGTAATATTATGCTCATTCTATACTATATTTCAGTTACAATCTCTCATTTACACTTGTTTCACCATTCCACGAGCATTTGATACCTTATTCCGGTTAGAATCGCATTTCTATACTCATTTTCACAAATCTATGCCACTTTTTTTTTTATCCTAGTTTGGTTAAAATCACGCTTCTATACTCGGTTTCACCAACCTACACCCATTCTCCAACATATTTTGATTAGAACCACCCATATATACTCATTTTCACCATTCTATGCCCATTTCACACAATTTTTTTGGTTAGAATCACCCACCTATACTTGTTTTTCACTATTCTACGCCTGTTTTATACCATCTTTTGGTTATAATTACTCATCAAATACTACTATTCATCATCGTAAGCTCATTCTATACCATATTATATTTAGAATCACTCATATATAGTTGCCTTCACTACTCTACGAGCATTTGATACCTTATTTTGGTTAGAAATAAATATTCTATACTCGCTTCCAAAAATATAGGCTACTTTTTACCATAGTTTGGTTAGAATCATGCTTCTATATACAGTTTCACCAAACTACGCACATTCTACACTAATTTTGATTAGAATCACCATCTTTTCTCGTTTTCACCAAACTACACCTATTTTGCTCTAGCTTTCGGTTAGAATCACCAATATATACTCGTTTTCACTGTTTTAAGCATTTTTAACACCATATTTTTGTTATAATTACCTATTAGATACTCATTTTCATCGTTGTATGCTCATTCCATACCATATTTCAGTTACAATCACTCATTTATACTCACTTTCACCATTTTATGGGCATTTGATACCTAATTTCGGTTACTTATCATATTTCTGTACTCGCTTCCATAAATCTACACCATTTTTCTACCATAGTTTGGCTAGAATCACGCTTCTATAATCGGTTTCACCAACCTACGCCCATTCTACACCATATTTTGATTAGAACCACCCATATATACTCGTTTTAACCATTTAATGCCCATTTTACAGAATATTTTGGTTAGAGTCATGCACCTATACTTATTTTCACTATTCGTGCCTGTTTTGTACCATTTTAGTTATAATTATGCTTCAAATACTACTATTCATCATCGTAAGCTCATTTTATACCACATTCCAGTTAGAATCACTCATTTATACTCGCTTTCATCATTCTACGAGCATATGATACCTTATTTCGGTTAGGAATCACATTTTAATACTCGTGTCCACAAATCTAGGCCACTTTTTAACCTATTTTGTTTAGAATCACACAGCTAACTCGGTTTCACCAATCTACGTCCATTCTATATCATATTTCATTAGAATCACCCCACCTATACTCGTTTTCACCATTCTACGCCAATTTACACCATATTTCGGCTAGAGTCGTCCATCTATAGTCGTTTTCACCATTTCAGGTTAGTTTATACCATATTTCTTTTATAACTACCCATGTAATACTCGTTTTCATCTTTGTATGCTCCTTCTATACAATATTTTAGTTGCAATCACTCATTTATACCCGTTTTAAACATTCTATGGGCATTTGATACCTTATTTCGGTTATAATTCACATTTCTGTACTCACTCCCATAAATCTATGCCACTTTTTGACATATTTTGGTTAGAATTGTGCATCTATATCCGGTTTCACCAATCTACGTCCATTCTACACCATATTTTGATTAAATCACCTGTCTATACTCGTATTCACCATTCTACGCGCATTTTACATCATATTTTGGTTAGAATCCCTCATATGTACTTTATACCATATTTCAGTTACAATCACTCATTTATACTTGCTTTCACCATTCTACGGACGTTTGATACCTTATTTCGGTTAGTAATCATATTTCTGTACTCGCTTCCACAAATCTATACCACTTTTTACTATATTTTGGTTAGAGTCATGCATCTATACTCGGTTTCATCAATCTATCCTCATTCTACATCCATTTTACATCATATTTAGGATAGAATCCCTCATATGTACTTGTTTTACCATTATTGTTATAATTACGCATCAAATACTATTATTCATAATATTATGCTCATTCTATACCATATTTCAGTTGCAATCAATCATTTATGCCCGTTTCACCATTCTATGAGCATTTGATACCTTATTTCGGTTAGAATCACATTCTATACTCGCTTTCACAAATTTATATCATTTTTTTAATCCTAGTAGGTTAGAATCACGCTTATATACTCAGTTTCACTAACCTACGCCTATTCTACACCATATTTTGATTAGAACAACCCATATATACTCGGTTTTACCATTCTATGCCCATTTCACACAATATTTTGGTTAGAATCGCCCACTTATACTTGTTTTTCACTATTCCAAGCCTGTTTTATACTATCTTTGTTTGCAAAAACAAAAGTTGATCTTTATTTCAACAAACTTTGTAAGAAGATTATAAGAATTCTGGAAAAGTACAACTATAGGAATCTGATCTGAAGACGATCGCTTTATCCCTTGGACGATGTGAACTTTGAAGACGATAGCCTCTAAAGATTGCAGCAGTACTTTGGCAAGAACTCCTGATCTCTGGTGATGATTTCTGATATATGTGTGATATCCCCCCTAGGAAGGACATGAAACTCTATTTATAGAGTTCTAGAAATAACTACTTTTTAGTTATTCTGGACTGCGCAAGATGGATTGCGCATGTATTGGACCGTGCAGACATCAGACTACGCTGGCAGTTATTTGATCATGGGCCAACTATTTTGGACACATGGCATTATTTAATTAAAATGCGCATGATCGTGTACAGACGGTTACCACGTAATGAGTCATTGATGGCATGAAGGCCACGTGTACTTTGTCAGTTGTCTTGATGAAGTGCGCCACCTGAATTGTGCTGGCTTCAAATTGTGCTGGAATGGACCGCACTGCAAAGAGTCTGGCCAATTATGCTGCATATACAGCTGTCCTCGAGCGCTGTCCTGCACGATAAACGAACAGTTTCCTCGTCCTTCGTGCTGTCAGTTGTCAGAAGATCTGATTCTCTGTCAGGTAATGATGACAAGGCCACGTCAGCCTGCGCACTTGGATGAGTGCGCAGTTCAGCCTGCACAATCGAGTTGGTGCACAATCTGTCTCTTACGCAGTTTACTTGAAGGATGCCCAATTTGACTTTCATAACTTTTTTGATGGGTGCAACTTGATTTTTAGGACCTATAAGACCCCCTTCAAAGTTTTCGAAGTTTGAAGATAGTCAAAGCTTCGAAATATTTTGAATTTTAATTAAAAAAATCAAGTTGCGGAAGTAAAGACTTGTCTGCGCAATTGGAGGAATCAGTTCCTATTTCTTCGACGCAATCTGAGGCGACCGTTGCTCTTTGAAAAACTATAAATGGTTCTTTTTGTTCTTCTTATTTTTCTTTACTTGTTTTCACTTTGCTAAAGAGAGAAAAGTTCCCGAGCCTACTCCGACTTCCTTCCTTCTTCTCCGTCGACTTCAGATGGCCCCGAAGCGTTCTGCCGTCGACAAGGGCAAGGCCCCGCTGAGTCTTCGACTCGTGCTGCGTCGCATGTTTCACGACATGAAATCGGACATCCAGCATTGTAAGGTAGTTATTCGATCGAAAACCCTTTTTAGGGTTCTTCGACATGATTGAATCCCCAAACCTATCTCTTTTTAGAGATTTGGTTATACTGCGCCGCCCTGTTTAGGGCTTCGGTTGCATAAACCCTATAGTTTTCATTTTTATGAAGACTATTTTCTTGCGCAATCGGTTAGAACGCGCTGGCAAAAGTCAGCACAATTTGCTGATTTGCGCAAAGCTGTCCAGCGCAAACTGATGCTTTGTGCAAGTTATTCAGCACAATCTGATGGTTTGCGCAAGTAGATGAGTTGGCGCAACTGGACAGTTTGTGCATAGAAGCTGTTGTTGCATAATCTGATGTTTGCGCAATCTGATGCTTGCGCAATTTGCTGACAGAATCTTTGATTTTACTTGTACTGAATTCTGTCTTTCTGTTTGATGCAGTTAACATCAGAGAGGACCCAGAGTATGAAATATTTGTAGGGTCCCTTGCTGAACCGGAATTTAAAGAAGATTTGTCCCATGTGCTTTTTCCCCAATATGCTCTGCCATCCTCCCGCCAAGCCATCTTGGTAGCTCAGGACAATGAAACTTTATTAAGTCTGATGAATGGGCAGCCCCTGCAGTCTGCTGATGCCATTACCCACAAGAAACCCCTGTTCTTATTTGGCGAAGCTATTGACAAGAGTTCTCAGCCAAGACCCCGTGTTGAGCAGAAACTCTTCCAGAGAAAGGAGAAAACAATCTTGTTACCGGACATTGCTAGATGCCTCCCTCTAGCCCGCTATACCCATGCAAGCCATCCCAGGAAGATGGACTAGGATATTACCCCCCTCCAGCAAGCAAGGACAGGGAATATTTGTGTAAAGAAAGGACCAAACAACAGAGATATATTCTATAGCTCTTCTGAGCGTCATAGCACTTTGCTCAGAGGATTGAAGCCAGGTTGCATCCCTCCAGAGAACTCTTCCTTGCTGCTGCCGGTGAGGACACCAATCTTTGCTAATGAATATGCAAAGGTTTAGGGCAGATACCCGGATCAGGACATCCGGCTGACAGGTCTGGTGAACCCAGACAACAGAAGGTGGAACTGCATAACCAACTGGATATTGGTTCAGTTCGAAGACAAGCTTAAAGAGATCGAGCTATATCATGCAGTATACGCTACCATATATGGATTCCTCCCAAACCCTCATCTGTTTCTGGCCTTGGCAGAGAGGTACAATTATAGGACAGGGACATTCATGACACCCTACGGGGAAATTGGATTAGCCCTACATGAGATGAAATACATCTCGTGCTTACCAATGGAAGACTTCCCTTATAAGGAATATGTTCCAACAAACGACGAGTTAGACCGACTTCGTCGAGAAAATGCAGAGATGGTGGCCGTTTTCGACGAACTACTATGCCACTACAAAATATGCTCCATGTACTATAAGAGCGATTCTTCCGGCACCTGTTATTCCTCAAAGTGGTTGCCTTATCTTTTCCTTAATCATATCATTGGGAAAAAGACTAAGGATCATGATACTTGCAACCCGACTTTCTTCCAACCCCTCAGCCACAGTGAAGTAATAAGATTGATGGAAGAAAACAAGAAAATGGATATCAAAGTTAACGACGAACATCAATACCCTCCACTCAAGACCGGAGATTTTGTCGAGAGTTTTATGAGAATGGGCTACAGGCCCATGTCAAGAGAAGCCCAGCTGGTGGGTTTCCTGACATACTGACTCCGACGCTTCGTCGTACCCGGAGCGAGCGTCGTAGACCGCTTCCATCGCGGCGTACTTTTTGCTGCTGTCCGGTTAGTCTTTGGCTACCGGATGGATTTGTTGTCAGCGATGACCTTTAGAGTGAACGCAGGTCTTCGTCTTTATGTTGACTCCATGCTCAAATGGAAGGGTGAGAAGGGGAACTTCCCTCGACTGGAGTTGCCTTACACCTATTTATTCGGATGGTTGCTTCTGCACCATCCATCATTGATGAACCCCGACATGGGAGCAGTCGGCGGTAGCTATATGCGGAGATTCTCCCGGAGCAAGTGGGTGTACACTAGTCTGAAGGATTGCAGACGTGCATTGAACCTTGGGAAGGGATAGAATTTTTACTACGTTACCCCTCCAACCGGTTACGAACATATGTCGACAAATCTAGTTGACCTTGGAAGGCAGCCGTTGGGTCGGGCAGCATTTGACTGGCTGAGAACGATCAGCCGTCGCATTTGGTGTATAGATTTGAAGATGAGTGTTTCTTGGAACCATATCTGCCAAGCCGCTTCGCTCGTCAATTTGGTTACGACCAGTTCCACGTAGGCAACGCTATAACTTGCCTACAAGGAAAGGGGTATCTGATTGATGGTGCCAGAGCATGGGCCTATTACAACGCTCGAGACACAAGGACAGTGTTCTCAATGCCAACCAAGAATGATCATGGCCCTTGAATGTTATATACATATTCACTTTTTTACACAGCTGCAAATACTTTTGCCGAGAACTTTAATCTTGTAGATAGCTTCGCGACGACGACGCGTTTGAAGAAAGGAGCAACTGCTATGCTAGCTCCAGGAAATGATGAGCAACATGAGCCAGTGGATGATCCCTTGGAAGCCTCAAGGGAAGCTAACTTCCCTGAGGAGGTTAATGAACCACTGAGGGTTTCTTTGAAAGTGGCCAAATCTCCAACCAAGGTGAGAAAGAGAAGGATTAATGAACCTTCCTCTCCGGTTGCAAAGAAGAAACTCTTCTTAGACCCATCAGAGAAAGTCACTACCAGGTCGCAGTCTCGGCAACTGGTCGAGTCGACCCGAGAAGAAGCGACCACACCGACCTCTCTTCCAAAGCGGGTCGATGTAGTAGATGTGGAGAGTCCCGAAAGACCTCTTCATCGAAAGAAACTGGCCTCTAGAAGGAGAAAGAGGGTGATTACCCCTCCTAGATAAATCTTGTCTTCAGTGGTGGCCAGTGCTGTAGCTGGAATAACCATGTCATCCCCTATACCTGCCTCCGATCCTAGGCAGGAGACTCCTTCCCCAGAGCCAAGGGATGAGGTTGAACAAAGAGATGAAGCTGAGCTAGGGGCTGAAGCTGAGCTGAGAGATGAAACTGTGCAGAGGAATGATGAAATTTTGCGATCTCCTTCTCTCGCGGTGAGAACTACCCAGATTTCTGTTACACCAGGAGGGCTCCGTGAAGAAGAAGATCGTCTAATGATTGAAGCTTTAAATGATTACGACTTCGGTCTGCAAGACGATGTCGATCAAGCCGCTGCCGCAACTGCCAGCGAGGAAGCTCCAGAGGACAGCATAAGCAATGAAGATTCATCGATAGAAGAAGTTGATGATACATTAAACCCCGAAGAAGGCACTGATGTTCAGATGTCTCCCGAAGCCATAGATGACACGCTACATCCTGAAGCGGATGTGGAGGTATACGTGTCTCCGGAAAGGAATACGGATGTAGAAGTAGCACCTACTGAAAGTACTTTTGCTGCTCCAAAAGGTATTAAACGATTTTATCTACCTTCTTTTCATGGATTCAAATAGCTGACATTTACATTTTTATCTATGCAGAACTTGAATCTTCCCTGGTTCCCCCCGTGTGCACGGACATAGTGCCAGTAACGGCTATCGCTAGCGGTAGCCGATATTTCTCGTGTGGTTCTGAGGCCAGAAGTAGCCATGCAGTAATGTCTGAGGCTACCTCTGCTAGACTAGAATCTGTACCAACAGATGAAAGGCTTGTTGTTGGGGCAAGTCATGGTAATATTGCCTTTGATCTTTTGATCCTTTTCAATCAGTTGCTAATGATAAGGTTCATTTGATTTTGCAGAAGAGCATCTGGGACGAGCAACTAGCTCTACGATGGCTCCTCTGGCTAAAGAGCCGTCTACTCAAAGAGAAGAAATCGGACGTCTATCGTCACAGACACCTGCTGCTGCATCTACATCTATGGGAGTAGCTGCTACTCCGGGTGCTCTGGCTACCAACCGTTTTGTCGTCAGCTCTTTCAACAACCTTTTCTTTAATTCTTTGAAACCCTTAGTGGATAGGGTGATAGAAAAAGAAGAGGCTGGTTTCTCCATCGTCAGAGATCCCACCTCCTATTTGATCAATGCCATCCGTCATCAAGGCGACGAAGCTCAGGCTGTCTTTCTTGAACATGTACTAGATGAGCTAGAGGCATCGGTCAAAATTTATAAAGAGCTGAATAAGGGAGAGATGGAGTCCTTGGTGCAAGCTGAATTTGAAAAGATGTCTCAGGAGGCTGCGGTTGAGAAAGTTAATTTCTAAATTCTCTTGGATGCTTTTACTAACAAGTCTGCTGAGTATAATGCCCAAGTGGAAACAGTGGCATCTGTTGCTGACGAGAAAGAGAGAAAAGTTGCTGAGCTGCAATCCGAATCTGCCCGTCTTAAAGAAGAGCTGAGACTTGTCCAGCTTGCTCTGGAGGACGAGGTCGCTCAACACCAGACTGCAGTTCAACAGCTGAATGCTCTGACTCTGGAAAGGGATGAGTACGTTGCAACTCATCAAGAAGAAATCTCTCGCAGAATAGTGACTATGCCATCTTTCGACGACAAGTCTGGGATGGAAGAAGCTTGGAAGCGGGTAATGGAATCTCGTGAGGAGCGGCTGCAATCTTTGAAGCAGCAGATGACCAACTTAATGACTCCACCAGTAGAATAAGAAAGATTTTTGTATCTTCAATCTTTTTATGATATGATATGTTGTAATGTCTTTCAATTTTTTATCAATAAAAGATATTTTCTTGGTGGCTCTATTATTTGTTGCATATCTTATTAAGATATAAATAATAGCGATAGAAAATATATTCAGAGGTGCAAGACATGATATATTTTTTGATTTTGGAAAATAATTATATTCAATTATATCTGCTCAGAGGTAATGTGGACATGGCAAATATAATTTATTGAATATCATTATTTCAATAGACAACTTAATCAAAGATGACAAGTTGCTAATATGAACGAAATGAATGATTCGTCAAAATGTGAATGAAATAAATGAACGAAATGAATAGTCGGGATGAACGGATGGACCGTCAAACGAATTAAATGAACGGATGAACCGTCAAATGAATGTGATGAACGGGTGAACTGTCACGACCCGTACCCTAGAGTAAGGGCACGAGAAGTGGGTACGTCCAGCCTACGCCGCAGTGTCGACGGTAGAACGCTGTCCTAGGTCAAACATCTAACAATATAAAGGTACCTGTACAGTATATACACTCCGAATGGAGGTGACATAGCAAATATAGTCTCAATCACATCTAAGGTAGAGCATGATAAGAGATAGATAAAATATGAAATCCACAAAGAGATACTGCAGATAGAAGTCTAAGTGTCTAAGATACACAAACCCAGAAAACATCTCAAAATTCAAATACAGTAATCCATAAAGTAAATACAACTCAAGACAACTAAAATAACTATCTATACAACCTCTACTGTGTCTCCTCTAGGCTAGCAGGCAACCTTCAAGCTATCTGTAAAATTTATCAACAGGTCCAGTCAGGACAGGAACGAGTACAACTCATCAAGAAAACCCAAGTAATGACAGAGAACTATAAAGCAGTTATAAACAGTTTTATTGATCAATATGGCAGTTTATATTTAGGTGATAGTATAGAGAAGCAGTAAGATACAAGGAAAGTAAGTAACTAAAACAAGAGAAGAATGATGGCAATGAAGACTGTAAAATAAATCTAGCTGAACTGAAGTAACATAATAAGTCCAGACAGTAAATACAAAACAAGTGTAAAACTACTATAAGTCCAGTACGAGATGAATCTAATACAAGATGAATCCAGTACAAGATGATTCTAGGTAGTGATCAAGAATCCAGGTGAGCCCGGCTATTCTAACAGTGTGTTTTAAAATACCGAGATCGACATGTAAACGGCTGTAGGTAATCAGGCACATCTCTCACTGATCAGGCGAGAGATGGCTATGCTTCCAGTAGATTCCAGTTGGGAGATTCCAGATTTGGGGTATGTCTACATGTCTTACACAATATTTTCCCGCCCCGCAATACAAATGAATCCAGAATTCGATACGAAAATCGAGATGAGTCTAGCCAAACATAATGATACCAGCAAAAGATTCCAGAGTGATTCCAGTAGGTGGTTCCAGTAGTGATTCCAGAAGGTGATGCCAGTAGTGATTCCAGAAATAGAGGCCAGATAATATGCTATGTGTGTCGCATACATGAATCCAGAAATATCCATACGTGTTATAAGAATCACATAAAACTAACTAGAACTGAAGTATAGTAATTGACAAGTAAATAAAAGAACTATCAGAGAATGTACTCGCCTGATAACCTGAACAGCTGATAGGTATAGAGGTCCAAACTGAAGCCATAGAGTCCTATTTAGAGCAACACAGGTCAAGATGTATACGAGAGATGATAAATGAAATGTACAATGCATCTGCATGATGTGTAGGTCAAACTAGACTAAAGTCAACACTTGGTCAACTCTAGTCAACCATACTAGTCAAATTAGGTCAACTAGGTTAAGTCCTAGCCCAACAAGTCTAACAAGTCTCACTAGGCCTAACCAAGCCTAGGCTAGCACTCACACAATCACAAGACAATGTGAACCACAACAATGCATAATATAAAATAGATAATATATATAAATACATACCTTCATACATACATGCATATCTATATTACATACATATTTATTTATATAGGCATATGTTACATCATGCATATTTACATAGTTACATAGATATATACATTCATGCACATTTACATACATACTTTTATACATTATATATGTTAACATTCATTACAATGCATTATATTTTACTTATACCTTTGATTGATTGATTCATTCATATATGACATTCATTCATGCATATTACATACTTACATGCATCTATACATTATATACATTGTATATAACATGTAAAAATAGAAGAGGAAAAAAAGGGGAAAAAACTGAAATAGAAAGGGAAGGGAAGAAAAATGTAAGAAAAAGGGAAAACAGTGGACATATACATGCTTGCATCATATATTCTAATTACCATACATGCTATCATTATATATTGCATTACAATATTTATATATTATGCATTCATATCTATCATTACATATATACCTTGCATTCATATCTAGCATTCATTATATACTTTCATGTATACATTGCATATCATTCTTTCATTCATGCATTTATGCATTGCTTACATACATTATATTAATTGCATTCCTACATGCTTGCATTCAACCATATATGTACATTAATGTAAAGAGAATATATATCATATATATATCATTTTATTCATCTAACATATCATGCATTATATACTCTATATTCATTTAATACCCATACTACATAGGCTCATAGGTTACACAAAATTCATATATCGTATAGTCACTCTTCTACTTAAAATCAATACTGTACCAATTGGGCCTCTACTAAACTCTAGGATTAAAGTATGTTGTAGCCCTTCATGTTAGATTTCTGAAACTTCAAACGGATTGTATTTTCATGTCCGAAAGCTCCCGAAATCGCGAAAATACCGAAACACGTTCGTCTTTCGTATAGCTGACACTCAAATAATTCTACAGAAAGTTACAGAAAGAATTTGGCTTATTAAAATATATATTTCGAAAGCTAACTTCGATACGGTTCTTTTAAAAAAACGGGAGATAAATCGGAGTTCTAAGCTAAAAGTTATGACATTTCTAAGTTGCTTTGGTTAATAAAAACGTGGATGAAAATTATGACGAATTTGACAAAAGAACACATATAGGCCAAGATACTTGGATACAAACATAGGTATCCAAATGAAACTCATTCTAACCATCCTAACTAAGATCAATCCACTCTCTAACCATTCTAAAACTGAATTTAAATATCTATTTAAACTATTATCATACATACATACACATGGGGTGTCCTAATTTGGGATCTATCAAGTAGGACACACGACACATATCTAAAATTCTCAAAAGAGCTCCAAATGGCCTCAAATTTGAATCTAAATGGGACACATGCATGAGGATGGATCCTACGGATTCAAAACTAATTTATATACAAAGGAAATCGATTTAGAGGGTAGGTTTTACCTATTGGGAGTGGAATACCAATGAAATCCTTTAGGACACGGCTCCGATACGAAGATCCCTCAAAGTGGACACTCCTCCTTGCACTCCTCTTCCAATCCTTGGTAGCACCCTTCCCTTGGAGAATGGAAATGATTGAGGGAAGGTTTGGTGAAGGAATGATTTGATTTGGAGATCAATTCAATGGGAAGGCCCTCTAAAATTGGGGAAGAACAAAAGGAAAATAAAAGAGGCAAGATTGTAATGAATGAAATAAATTATTCTCTCCTAAAGATGGCTGCCATAAAGAGTCCATTAGGGCTAATGGGAAATGTCCTAATTGCCCCTCTCTAGTCTCATATGGTTAAGTCTAGACTAGGTTCAAGTTTGGGGTCAAAATGATCTAGTTTTGAGTCTCTAACATAACCATTCTAACATGATAAAAATTAGTTTAATTAACTAACTTAATGTTGGGTCTTGTGAGCCATGCTTAACTTAATAGTGGGTCCCATCTAGAGTTCAAGCTACCCGGGTCACAATACAAGTCGAAACGAGACGAAACTCAAACCCGACTAAACAAATCCAATAAAAACAATATTAAAAATATAATTTTTTTCCAAAATATTAAAATATGAAAAATGACCAAAATCATAATACATCAATTTAATTATTATTAAAATAATCTAAAATTCACCAATTAATCAAAATCCTAAATAATTCAAAAGTCACAAAATGACCAAAATACCCTTAGCCTAAAAAGTTGTAAATAGTCATTCTAATCACATGGTTAGGTCCCCATGGTTAGTCTCTAAGCTTAGAAAAACTAGGGATTAACTAGTTAACCATCAAAATCACAATTCAATATTTTAAATAGTTTTAAATTGATTAAAAAAATTACCAAAAATTACAACATGAGTTAAATCTTATTATCGATTAATCAAAATTATAAAAGTTCAAAATTACCTTCATTTTAGAAAAGTGGGTGTTACATGAACCGTCAGATAAATGTAATGAACGGGTAAACCGTCGGGTGAATGAACGGACGAACCGTCAAAGGGATATAATGAACGGATGAACCGTCAGATGAACGGGCGAACCGTCGGATGGATTAGATGAAGTTTCGTTGTCGTATGAATCTCTGTCTATAAATAGAATAGAAAATCAGAAGGAATGGTCACTTTCACTTTTCAACATAAAGATGTCGTCTGGAGATGCATCCAAGAAGGCTGAGATCACCCCGAAGGTTGAAGTGGGTACTGAGGAACATCCAGTCGAACTGGCTCAACCAAAGCAGATAGCAGCGGGCGAAGGTTCGTCTGCCCCCAAACCGCCAAAAGACATCTTGGCTTTCGTTCTTGAACCAGGGAAGACTGAAGAAGAAGAAGCCATGAGGATGGCTGCTTGCAAGTTCCTGGTGGGTTCCAGCAAGAATGTTCTCGACTCTTTGCTGATCATGTTTTTGATAAGGAATGTAGTGGCCCGCGTCCCAATTTTGAGAAGGATGGTAGTGACCTTCCTTGATATTATGTACTATCATTCAAGATAAAATAAAATTGAATTTTATTTATGAACTTGTCTGATAATTACAAGTAATGTCTGTTATATTTATACATAATACTTTTTGAGGAACTTGCCATTGATAGGCATCATTGCAACTCGGCCGTCTAGCTCTGTGAGTTGATAGGCTCCATTTGAGAAGACTTTGCTCACGATATATGGTCCTTCCCACTTCGCATCGAACTTGCCCTTGCTCATATGAGTCATAGTCATAGGACGTCTGACGGTTAGAACAAGCTATCCTTTCTGAAAGGCTCTGATTTTAACTTTGCGGTTGAATGTCTTTGAGATACGGGCTTGGTATAACTCAATATGCTGTTGAGCGATTAACCGCTTTTCATCGAGCGCTTCTAATTCTTGAAGTCGGAGAAGATCGTTATTCTCTGTCGTGAGTTCGTTGGCGATGGCAATTCTCAAAGATGGAATTTGGAGTTCCAGGGGTAGAACTGCTTCACAGCCGTACACCAAAGAAAAGAGAGTACAGCCTGTAGGGTTGCGGACCGTAGTGCGGTAGGCCCAAAGACATTCCCCAAGCTTTTCACTCCAGTTTCGTTTGTTAGTAGACACAAACTTTTTGAGGAGCTTGATGATAGTCTTGTTGAAAGCTTCAGCTAAGCCATTAGCAGCAGGATTGTAGGCTGTCGAAGCGACATTGTCAATTCGATGATCGTCACAGAACCTTGTAAACTTTTGGCTGATGAACTGAGGTCCATTGTCATGGATGATTCGTCGAGGTATACCAAATGTATAGATGACATGGTGTTTGACGAAGTTAATGACGCTGCTGGTTTTGACTTCAGCCAATGGTATAGCTTCGGCCCATTTGGAGAAGTAGTCGGTCATTGCCAGTATGAACCGATGTCCTCTAGAAGAAAGAGGATTGATGGGATCTATGATGTCCATGCCTCAGGCTTCAAAAGGCCAGGAAGCAGCAGTCGGATGAAAAAATTCCGACGGTTGATGAATAAAATCTGCGTGGATTTGACAAGCTCGACATTTCCTCACATATTCGATGGCATCAGATACCATAGAGGGCCAGTAATAACCCATGCATCGGATGCGATCATGTAGTTTAGGACCAGGTTAATGCGCTCCGCAGACACCGTCGTGAGCTTCACGCAATACTTGCTTCGCTTCATCACCAGCAAGACAGCGTAAGAGTAGACCGTCATAAGTTCGTCGGTAGAGAGTTTTGGTGGTCTGATTGTAGTAGAATCATAGAGACCGCCGACGAATACTCGTAGCCTCCTTGGGATCTTCAGGGAGTATGTCATGGACCACAAAATCGATGAAGGGAACTCTCTAATCTTCACTGATAACATTGACTTCAGTAAGATTACTGAACTCAATATTACGATTGTTTTCGACGCAGAACAATTTCTGATTAGAGATGACCACCACCTGCTGTCTTTTGATAGGGATGGTTAAGACTGCTGCAAGATTAGCCAAAGCATCTGCCTCAGTATTGCAAGCTCGACGTATATATTCAATGAAGAAAGCTTTGAATGATGTAGCCATGTTGATTGCTGCTTCAAAGTAAGGCACTAGATCTTGATGGCGAACTTCATAAGTTCCTCTAACTTGGTTAACAACCAGCTTGGAGTCGCCATAGACTTCAAGATACTCGACGTCTAGTTGTTTGGCTAGCTAAAGGCCAATGAGTAGAGCATTGTATTCTGCCACATTATTGGAGCAAGGTTCATCTAAGGAGTATGCTCTTTGGATAGCTGACCCGTCTGGAGAAACAAGGACAACTCCAACTCCTGTGACAATTGCACCATTGGGTCCAATCCTGGATGCACCGTCAAAGAATAGACGCCAAGTAGGAAATTCTTCGGAGATTGTATTAGATTCCAAAGTCTCGTCTAGAATTTCATCATAGAGTTTAGACATTTCTGGAATAGGATGAGCTGCTAAGAAATTCGCCAGTGCTTGACCTTTGACAGACTTTTGAGGAACATATACCATGTCATTTTGGGCTAGCAGAATGGCCCATGTAGCCAGCCGAGAATTAAGTGTGCTAGGCTTCTTCATCAGTACCCGAAGAGGATTAACTCGGGATATGACATGAATAGTTTGGCCAATGATGTAATGCCGAGTCTTCTGAACAGCAAATATAAGAGCTAGGCATTCTTTTTCGACCGGACTATAACGGTGTTCGGCACCAATCATAGTACGACTGAGGTAATAGATAGCTTATTCGTGGCCTTCTTTGTTCTTTTGGGCTAGTAAAGCACCCAATGAATGGTCCATAGCACGGACATACATTAAGAATGGTATGCCAGAGATTGGTGGCACCAAGTCTGGTGGATTTATAAGATATCGCTTTATGTCGTCAAATGCTCGTTGACATTCTTCGGTCCAAACGAAAGATACACCCTTCTTTATTAGTTGAGTAAATGGTCTGCATCGTCCAGACAGATTCGAAATGAATCTCCTGATGTACGTAAGTCGACCTTGGAATCCTCGTAGCTCTTTTAGGTTGCGTGGAGGACGCATCTCTTGAATGGCTTTGATCTTCTCGGGATCCACGTATATACCCTTAGAGGTAATGACGAAGCCGAGAAATTTGCCACTAGAGACACCCAAGAATGACTTGGTGGGATTCATTTTGAGTTGATGTTGGCGCATGAGATTGAAGATAGTTCTCAAGTCTTGGATATGATCTTCCTTTAGACGACTTTTGACAGCGATATCGTCGATGTAGCATTCGACAGTCTTGCACAGATGATCTCGAAATATAGTACTCATGGCTCGTTGATATGTTGCACCAGCATTTTTGAGACCAAATGGCATTACAGTATAGCAGTAGACTCCGCGAAGAGTACGAAAAGAAGTATGCTTTTCGTCTTCAGAATTCATCCGAATCTGATTGTATCCGGAGAATCCGTCCATGAAAGATATTCGCTCACACAGGTATTGTCAATCATGACGTCCGTGATAGGGAGAGGAAATTCATCTTTCGGACATGCTTCATTAAGATCCCAAAAGTTGATACAGACTTAAACTTTGCCGATTTTCTTTAGAACTGGAACGACATTAGCTACCCAATCAGGATACTGCTCTTCTCGAATAAAGCTACAGGCAATGAGCTTCTTGACTTCATCGTCGATTGCATCCATCATTTCTGGCTTGAAATGTCGTTGTTGCTGTTTGACCGGTTTTGCATTAGGCAAGATGTTCAATTTGTGAGTAGCAACTTTAGGATCTAGACCTGGCATGTCTTTATAGCTCCAGGCAAAGACGTCTATGTATTCTTGAATAAGAAGAATTAATTCCTGCTTATCTGCCTCTGGAAGGTTCTTGCTGATGAATATGGGACGAGGTGACCCGCTCTCTCCTACATCAATTTGAACTAATTGATCTTCAGTAGAAGGTTCTCTTTGTTCGAATCGGATTTCCTATTGGGTATCCATTCGTTGAGCCCAAGGATCTATTTCAGGATTTTCTTCAATATCCTCGTCATAGCCTTATGGAAGTTCGACGGAGACCATGTTAGAAGATACAGTCAATCGATGAACTTGACCGATGCTGGGGTCAGAATCCCATGATCTGGAATCAGAAGAGTTAGAGCGCTCCTCACTATCGGATTCAGAGGCTGCTGGGGATAATACCGAAGGTGAAGAATATCCGAGACCCCTTTTGGTCCTGCTGTAGTACATCTCCGACTTTCCTTTTGGCACAGCCGTACGGATAGGAGTTCTTCTACCCTTACCGTAGTTGAGGCCATTCTTGAAGTCATAATCCATCTTTCGGATGATGTCTTTTGATTGCTGACTGTAACGACGGAGTTAAAGATGTCCCGTATTATTACTTTTGCTATCATCCTTATAGCTGAATTATTGTTCCGGTCCTTTACTAAAAAGTATTGGACTCTCGCCTTTCATATGAGCGGGAACAATACGATATGAATCCTTTGGGTGTTCAAATGAGACTTCTGTTTGAAGAGATTGTACAACTCCCATCGTAAATGACTGATAGCTATCTAACATATCCAAATAACACTTAGCATGATAAATGACATCAGTATACTGGAAAGTAGATACTTTTTTATTGATTTGTATATTTGTATTTACAGCAGGACCTTTAGCCTTAGCAGGCTTGGTCAGATTGATTACAAGAGGGGAAGAAGAAGAACGTGGAGGAGGATTGGCTTTGTTACGACGGAGGTCGATAACAAGCGGCTCAGAGGAGGTGAGCTCCCTTTTATTCTTGTTATGAGATAAATTAATAACAAGTGGCTCAGAAGAGGTGAGCTCCCTTTGATCCTGACCATCATCAGTTGGTTGCTTCTAGGCTGGCAAGTGAATAGCCAGTGGCTTGGAAGACTGAGGACGAGAAACACGCCCTTTAACAGGTATGATGAGGGTGTCATTAGGCACTGTTTCTTGCTCTTCTTCAGTGTCCAGAGACAGTACTACCTTATGAACTCATCCTTGTACATACGAGCATCGTTGCAATATGCTTCGACGCCTTTGAAAGGATAGAGATCAGCAACCTCCTTTTGAACTTCTCCATTGTCATCGACATATTTAAAACATTGATGGAGAGTCGAAGGAACAATGTTATGTTCATGCAGAAATGGTCTTCCCAACAGAGTATTATAAGAACAACCATGGTTGTCAATGATGTAGAAGGTCACCTTTGTGCGAAGATTGCCTAATTGGAGTTTAAGGCAAATTTTGTACAGAGGCTCACTCCTTTCCTGATTGAACCCGAGGATGGTGGTGATTGTACTGGAAAGACTATGCACTAGGATCTTCAATGCATCTAATATTGTCTTCGGCATGATACTGAGAGCAGACCCTGGTTCTATCAGAATACGATCGACTTTTATCGAGTCGACATATCCTGTATAGTATAGAGGACGGTCGTGCCTGTTGTCTTCCATCAGTATGTCATCCTGTGTGAAAGTTATGTTTGGAATTAAATCCAACACACTATGACAATGGAGGCAAGAGACTGGTTCTACTTTCGGCTTCTCCAGAAGGGCTAGATAGGTTTCAGCTTGCATGAGAGCCTCACTCAGAGTTTCTCGAGTCTCTTTGGAAAGGCACAAGAGCTCGAAGATGGACAGCCGGGCCGGTGTATTGGCTAACTGAGCCAAGATATTAAAGTTGTAAGGCTTTTCAAGTCCGGAAGGAGATGACTTCTTCAAAGGTTTGTCGAAGCGGACTTGTTGTTTGCCTTTGTCAGCTACCGTAGGCTTGGGGGGAATGGGTTCTACAACCGGTGAGGATGCAGTAGGAATATCCTTAGTGGAAGCAGGCTGCACTGGAGCAGGCTCAGAAGAAGAAGTAGGATTCTCTTGAGCTTCAGGATAATCTTTTAGATAGGCCTTCCCTGATCTGGTGCCCAACAGGATTTCCTCGTCAACTATGGGGTCAAAAGACACCATATTGCAAATCTTTGTCTTGCCTTTGGAGTGGTCTTTCTTCTTGGAGGAAGAGAAAAGTTCGAACTCCGATGCAAGATCCGGATGAATCCATATAATCTCGCCATTGTCAAGAGACAAGGGGACGAGACCTACACTTCGTGGAGGATGGAGATTCTCAATCTCAAGAGTAGCTTTGGGGATAGGAATGACACCATATTGTACCATCTGCGGTAGAAAGTCGCCGAATTGAACTGAAACCATGTTCGCAGTAACAGTCTTCTCATCTTGCTGTAGAGTGACAACACCAGCGTTGACCAGCTCTTGAATTTTGCCTTTGAGCACATAACATTCTCGAGTGGGATGTCCAATGAACCTGTGATAAACACAGTACTTAGGATGATCAGTCTTACCAATTTCATCAGGCTTCTTGGGATCTGGGAGCTGGAGATTATTGCTTTTGATCAAGCAATCAAAGATGCTCACGGTGTCATTCTCGTCAAAAGAGTATTCTACTTTCGGACGAGGTTTCCTTGGTGGAGGTGCTGAAGGAGTAGAAGTGGACGTAGGGGGAGCTACATTGACCGCCAGAGATTCTTTGTTCTTATTCGTCAAGTTGATATTCAAAGTTTCTTTTCCCTTGCGGTTGTTCTGGCAATTACCACCACCCAATGTCTGGTGTTCATCCCGGTCGGGGTTAGACATTTGTACCCCTAGCTGCTTGAATTTGTCGGCGCTAACTTCAGCTGCTTTAGCGTTGACAATAAAGGATGGCCAGTCTTGGAACTGAGTAGATCCTGTCCACATACTAATGATAGGCAAAAGATTTGCCTTGCAGGTGTCTATGGTGACAGCGGCCGGAGTTCCTGGAGGCATTTTCAAAGCTTTCCGACGGAACCTTTCAATAAAACTCTCAGTAGTTTCATTGTGTCTTTGTTTGATTTTATTGAGGGCTGACATAGTCATATCGTTGATCCCCTCATAGAATCATTCCAAGAAGATTTGTTTTAAACCTGAGAAGGAGGTGATACAACCATCGGACAAGCTTTTGTACCAATCGTATGCTATGCCGGCTAAACAACCGACGAATACTCTGGTAAGAAGAGCGTCATTTGGCTGAAGTTGAACAATCATAACCTTAAAGTGGTTAATGAACTGACTGGGAGAAGTGCAGCCATCAAACAGCGAGATTGATAGGATTTTGTACTTAGGAGGAAATGGAACTTCTTTCCATTCAACTGGGTAAGGTTGCTTGATCCCCAACCTCTGCAAGTTGTCTTTCTCTTTGAAGGCCTCGAACTGAGTGCATAGGAGCTTGACAGCTTCATTGGCATCTTCCACTGATGTAGAAGGAGCAGGATGAGTCACAGTGTTAGGGGGAGGAACAACGTGGTAAGCACTACCTCCAGCACCTGATTGACTGGGTATAGGTTGGATCTGTACATGAGGTACTTGAAGAGATGCTACCCCCAGCCCTGTATTGATAGGTACCGACGATGCTATGATTTCAGGATTTACAGGAGGTACGGTCGGTGGAACTGTATGCTGGGCCACAATGCTGGAATGCATACTTGCAACCATTTCAGCCATGGTCTTCAGCTTGTCTTCTAGCACAGCTATTCGTTGTTCTTGACTAGCTGAACTGGAAGCATCTGGATCTTCAGTGACAACATAAGCTGTCACTTCTCTAGGTATAGTGGAGGATACCGTCTGTTCAGAACTTTTGCTGTATGCATCGTAATCGGAGAAAGAATCATCTTCTGAGTGAGAAAGAGGAAGATGACCTGAAGGATCTTGAAGATTCCTTTGACCGATTGTGTCTCGGCTTCGGGATCGGGTATGTTGGAATACTCTTTCAGAGGATTCTTGGAGTAAATCCAAATACCGCTGGCTTGGCTTGCGAGGCTTGCCATGCTTGGAGCACTTTCTACCCCCAGTGTCTCTGGAAGTCATGTTGATGGAAGCGTACAAAACTTTGTCTTCATCTTCCGACATAGGTTCAGAGTTTAAAAAGTTCAGACGATCGAAGACAGATCGTCTTGTTGTCTGACAACAACACTTGATGACTACTTTGTGATTACAATGGTGTCCAAGTGGTTGCACTGGGGATGTTGAGATGTTGTCCCGTTTTTGCTTGAGGTGTTCTCGGAGATCAGGAACAGCAACGGGACGAGAAGAAGTTCGAGGGATGTGTTCTTTGACAATATTCGGAACATGGTTCCGGTTCTTCAAATATTTTGTCCCCTGAGTGTAGAGAGAAGTACTCATTTCATTGGCATAAGTGTCCGGATTTTTGATCCTAGAAGTTTGCTTTTGATGCTGGTTGGTCTTCGGCATTGGCTGTTTGCATTTCACCGAAGTTGGTCGATTGAGATAAGTTCTTAGATCAGCAAACTCACCCCCAGGGGTTTCTGTCTGAGACACCAACAATTTTCCCTGTCTTGAACGGGATATCTTGAGAGTTGGGAGATCTTGGAATTCTGCTACCGGAGTAGGCAGAATACCCCTCTGATTAGTACACTTTCCTTTGGCAAGGAGGAAAGAAGAACCCTTATTGGAGAGAGTTCTTATACTGACTAGTGCCGGAGCACGTTCAGATTGATCTTCTACGGTAAAAACCGAGAAAGACTGAGAAAAGACCAAAGGGCCTTTTTTTTGTTTTGTGAAGAAGGGTTAGCTAAAGAGCGTTTCTCTCTGTTGTCTTCCAAGTCGTGGGACGAGGAAGTTTGAGAAAAGACCAACGGCCCTTTTCCTTTGTTCTGGGGAGGAGGAGGAATAGCCAAAAGACTACCCCCAGTGGATTACGCAGGAGCAACAGGGTGCTTGAGAGGAGGAGCAGAGCTTTTCCCTTTGCTGTGGGAAGAGGAGAGATTAGCCAAAGGGCCATCTCTTTTAGACTGTACTGGCGCAGTTTGCGCATGGGCTGATGGCACACTGGCAGGTTGCGCATGAGTAACTCTAGCAGAAAGTCTTCTGGCCTCAGTCACAGTGGCTTGCGCAGCAGGAGTCTTGTTGCCAGAGTGTTTGGGTTGTACTCTGGTTGCTGGAGTGGTGGATTGCGCAGGCAAAGTGGCAGCCAACTGCGCCAGAGGAATAGGAGTCTTGCACTTTGACAGAGCAGCATATGAAGTAGGTTGTGCACTGGAAAGAGGAGTAGCATACTGCGAATGGGAAGTAGCAGTAGACTGCACAACAGAGACAGCAGTCTTTGGAACAGAGGTAGTGGACTGCACAGCAGGATGAACAGCAGAAGTAGTGGACTGCACAACAATCTTGGGGACCCACGCTGGGTGAACTTTGCTCATGGCATAAGTTATTGCAGTGCAAGGGGTTGTCCTGGAGTTGATCATCGTTTCGTAGGCCGTCTGGTTGACCTTCACAACCAGCGTCTTCTGCGTCTTTCCGATAGAGGCAACGTCACATTGAGTTGTCACTTCCTCGTCGGAGGAGAAAGTCATCCCCAGCAGAGCCGCCATTTTATTTACAAAAACAAAAATTGACCTTTATTTCAACAAACTTTGTAAGAAGATTACAAAAATTCTGGAAAAGTACAACTATAGGAATCCGATCTGAAGACGATCGCTTTATCCCTTGGACGATGTGAACTTTGAAGACGATAGCCTCTGAAGATTGCAGCAGCACTTTGGTAAGAACTCCTGATCTCTGGTGATGATTTCTGATATATGTGTGATATCCCCTCTATGAAGGACATGAAACTCTATTTATAGAGTTCTAGAAATAACTACTTTTTAGTTATTCTGGACTGCACAAGATGGATTGCGCATGCAGTGGACCGCGCAGACATCAGACTGCACTGGCAGTTATTTGATCGTAGGCCAACTGTTTTGGACACATGACATTATTTGATTGAAATACGCATGATCGTGTACAGACAGTTACCACGTAATGAGTCATTGATGGCATGAAGGCCACGTGTACTTTGTCAGTTGTCTTGATGAAGTGTGCCACCTAAATTGCGCTGGCTTCAAATTGCGCTGGAATGGACCACGCTGCAAAGAGTCTGGCCAATTGCGCTGCATATACAGCTGTCCTCGAGCACTGTGCTGTACGATAAATGAACAGTTTCCTCGTCCTCCGTGCTGTCAGTTGTCAGAAGATCAATGATGACAAGGCCACGTCAGCCTGCGCACTTGGATGAGTGCGCAGTTCAGCCTGCGCAATCGAGTTGGTGCGCAATTTGTCTCCTGCGCAGTTTACTTGAAGGATGCCCAATTTGACTTTCATGACTTTTTTGATGGGTGCAACTTGATTTTTAGGACCTATAATTTCTTCTGTAATTAACCATCTAATATTTATTTTCATCGTTGTATGGTCATTCTATATCATATTTCAAAAGCAATCACTCATTTACATTCGCTTTAACCATTCTACGGGCATTTGATACATTATTTTGGTTAGAAATCATATTTCTATACTCGCCTCTACAAATCTACGCCACTTTTTACTAGTACAATCACACAACTATCCTTGGTTTCATCAATATACACCCATTCTATACCATATTTTCATCAATATACGCCCATTCTATACTATATTTTGATTAGAATCACTCATCTATGCTCATTTTTACCATGCTATGCCCTGTTTATACCGTATTTTGGCAAGAGTCGCCCATTTATACTCGTTTTCACCATTCCATGTAAGTTTTATACTATACTTCTATTGTAATTGACCATCTAATACTCGTCTTCATCGTTGTATGCTCATTCTATACCATATTTCAATTACAATCAATACGCTCTTTCACTATTTTACAGGCATTTGATACCTTATTTCTGTTAGAAATCATATATTTATACTCGTTTCCACAAATCTACGCCACTTTTTATCATATTTTGGTTAGAGTCACGCATTTATACTCGGTTTCATCAATCTAGGCCCATTCTACAATATATTTCGATTGGAATCACCAATCTATACTCGTTTTTACCACTCGACGCCAATTTTACACCATTTTCGGCTAGATATACTTATTTTCACCATTCCGCATCTGTTTTATACCATATTTCAGTTATAATTATCTATTAAATTCTCATTTTCATCATTATATGCCCAGTTTGTACCATATTTCAGTTAGAAGTGGTTATTTATACTCGTTTTCACTATTTCACGAGCATTTGATTTCTTATTTCGATTAGAAATCATATTTCTATACTCGCATTCAAAAAGCTACGCCACTTTTTGCCATATTTTGGTTAGATTTACGCATCTATACTCGGTTTCACCAATCTACCTACGGGCATTTGTTACCTTATTTTGGTTAGAAATCATATTTACCAGTATAATCACACAACTATCCTTGGTTTCACCATTCTACACCCGTTCTACACCATATTTTGATTAGAATCACTTATCTATACTCGTTTTCACCATTATATTCCTACTTTTCACCATATTTCGGCTGGAGTCGCCCACCTATACTCGTTTTCAACATTCAATGTAAGTTTTATACTATATTTCTACTATAATTAATCGTCTAATACTCGTTTTCACCTTTATATGCTCATTTTATACCATATTTCAGTTACAATCAATCATTTATACTAGCTTTCACCATTATACGGTGTTTGTTACCTTATTTAGGTTTGAAATCACATTTCTATACGTGCTTCCACATATCTAGGCCTTTTTTTTACCATATTTTGGATAGAATCACGCATCTGTATTCGATTTTACCAATCCACGCCTATTCTACACTATATTTTGATTAGAATCACCAATCTATACTCGTTTTCACCATTATATTTCCACTTTATACCATATTTCGGCTAGATTCACCCACCTATACTCGTTTTCAACGTTCCATGTAAGTTTCATACTATATTTCTATTGTAATTAATCATCTAATGCCCGTTTTCACCGTTGTATGCTCATTCTATACCATATTTCAGTTATAATCAATCATTTATACTCGTTTTCACCATTCTACGGTGTTTGTTACCTTATTTAGGTTTGAAATCACATTTCTATACTCGCTTCCTAATATCTAGGCCTCTTTTGACTCTATTTTGGTTAGAATCACGCATCTATATTCGATTTTACCAATCCGCGTCCATTCTACACTATATTTTGATTAGAACCACTCATCTATGCTTGTTTTTACCATGCTACGCCCTGTTTATACCATATTTCGGCTAGAGTCGCCCACCTATACTCGTTTTCACCAATTTATACCATATTTCAGTTACAATCATACATTTATACACGCTTTCACCATTTTACAAGCATTTGATACCTTATTTCGGTTAGAAATCACATATTTATACTCGTTTCCACAAATTTATGCCACTTTTTAACATATTTTGGTTAGAGTCACGCATTTATACTCGGTTTCACCAATCTAGGCCCATTCTACAACATATTTCGATTGGAATCACCAATCTATACTTGTTTTTACCACTCAATGCCAATTTTACACCATATTTCGGCTAGATATACTAATTTTCACCATTCCGCATCTATTTTATACATATTTTGGTTATAATTATCTATTAAATACTCATTTTCATCATTGTATGCTCAGTTTGTACCATATTTCAGTTAGAAGCGATTATTTATACTCGTTTTTACTATTTTACGAGCATTTGATTTCTTATTCTAGTTAGAAATCATATTTCTATACTCGCTTAAACAAAGCTACGCCACTATTTGCCATATTTTGGTTAGAATTACGCATCTATACTCGGTTTCTCCAATCTACGTCCTTTTACACCATATTTTGATTAGAATCACCCATCTACGCTCGTTTTCACCATTCTACACTCGTTTTACAACATATTTCGACTAAAGTCATCCATCTGTTCTCGTTTTCACCATCCCATGTAAGTTTTATGATATATTTCTTCTGTAATTAACCATCTAATACTTATTTTCATCGTTGTTTGCTCATTCTATATCATATTTCAAACGCAATCACTCATTTACATTCGTTTTCACCATTCTAAGGGCATTTGATACCTTATTTTGGTTAGAAATCATATTTCTATACTCGCGTCCACAAATCTACGCCACTTTTTTACCAATAGAATCACACAACTATCCTTGGTTTTACCAATCTACACCCCTTTGATACCATATTTTGACTAGAATCACCCATCTATAATCGTTTTCACCATTATATTCCTACTTTACACCATATTTCGGCTAGAGTCGCGCACCTATACTCGTTTTCAACGTTCCATGTAAGTTTCATACTATATTTCTATTGTAATTAATCATCTAATACTCGTTTTCATCGTTTCTATTGTAATTAATCATCTAATACTCGTTTTCATCGTTGTATGCTCATTCTATACCACATTTCAGTAACAATCAATCATTTATACTCGCTTTCACCATTCTATGGTGTTTGTTAACTTATTTAGGTTAGAAATCACATTTCTATACTCGCTTCCACTTATCTAGGCCACTTTTTACTATATTTTGGTTAGAATCACGCACCTATATTCGATTTTACTAATCCACGCCCATTCTACACTATATTTTGATTAGAATCACTCATCTATGCTCGTTTTTACCAAGCTACACCCTGTTTATACCATATTTCGGCTAGCGTCGCCCACTTATACTCCTTTTCACCATTTTATACCATATTTCAGTTACAATCACACATTTATACTCGCTTTCCCCATTTTACAGGCATTTGATACCATATTTTGGTTAGAAATCATATATTTACACTCGTTTCCACAAATCTACGCCACTTTTTATCATATTTTGGTTAGAGTCACGCATTTACACTCGGTTTCACCAACCTAGGCCCATTCTACAACATATTTCGATTGGAATCACCAATCTATACTCGTTTTTACCACTCAACGCCAATTTTACACCATATTTTGGCTAGATATACTCATTTTCACCATTTTATGTCAATTTTATACCATATTTCGGTTATAATTATCCATCAAATACTCGTTTTCATTATAGTATGATCACTTTTTACCATATTTCGGTTAGAAGCAGTTATTTATACTCGTTTTCACCACTCAACGCCAATTTTACACCATATTTTGGCTAGATATACTCATTTTCACCATTTTATGTCAATTTTATACCATATATCAGTTATAATTATCCATAAAATACTCGTTTTCATTATAGTATGATCACTTTTTACCATATTTCGGTTAGAAGCAGTTATTTATACTCATTTTCACTATTTCACGAGCATTTGATTTCTTATTTCAGCTAGAAATCATATTTCTATACTCGCTTTCACAAAGCTACGCCACGTTTTGCCATATTTTGGTTAGAATTTTGCATATATACTCGGTTTCACCAATCTACGTCAGTTTTACACCATATTTTGATTAGAATCACCCATCTATGCTCGTTTTCACCATTCTACACTCGTTTTACAACATATTTCGACTAGAGTCACCCATCTATTCTCGTTTTCGTCATTCCATGTAAGTTTCATAATATATTTCTTCTGTAATTAACCATCTAACACTTATTTTCATCGTTGTACGCTCATTCTATATCATATTTCAAACGTAATCACTTATTTACATTCGCTTTCACCATTCTAAGGGCAATTGATACCTTATTTTGGTTAGAAATCATATTTTTTTACTCGCCTCCACAAATCTACGTCACTTTTTTACCAGTAGAATCACACAACTATCCTTGGTTTTACCAATCTACACCCATTCTACACCATATTTTGATTAGAATCACCCATCTATACTCGTTTTTACCATTATATTCCCACTTTACACCATATTTCGGCTAGAGATGCCCACCAATACCCATTTTTAACGTTGCATGTAAGTTTCATACTATATTTCTATTGTAATTAATTATCTAATGCTCGTTTTCATCATTGTATGCTCATTCTATACCATATTTCAGTTACAATCAATCATTTATACTCGCTTTCACCATTCTACGGTGTTTGTTACCTTATTTAGGTTAGAAATCACATTTCTATACTCGCTTCCACATATCTAGGTCACTTTTTACGATATTTTGGTTAGAATCACATATATTTTATATATATATATATATATATATATATATATATATATATATATATATTCGATTTTACTAATCCACGCCCATTCTACACTATATTTTAATTAGAATCACTCATCTATGCTCGTTTTTACCATGCTATGCCCTGTTTATACCATATTTCGGCCAGAGTCGCCCACTTATACTCGTTTTCACTATTCCATGTAAGTTTTATATTATACTTCTATTGTAGTTGACCATCTAATACTCGTCTTCATCGTTGTATGCTCATTCTATACTATATTTCAGTTACAATCACACATTTATATGCACTTTCACCATTTTTCAGGCATTTGATACCTTATTTCGGTTAGAAATCATATATTTATACTCGTTTCCACAAATCTACGCCACTTTTTATCATATTTTTGTTAGAGTCATGCATTTATACTCGATTTCACCAATCTAGGCCCATTCTACAACATATTTCGATTGGAATCACCAATCTATACTCGTTTTCACCACTCAACGCCAATTTTACACCATATTTCGGCTAGATATACTCATTTTCACCATTCATCATCTGTTTTATACATATTTCGGTTATAGTTATCTATTAAATACTCATTTTCATCATTGTGTGCTCAGTTTGTACCATATTTCAGTTAGATGCGGTTATTTATACTCGTTTTTACTATTTCACGAGCATTTGATTTCTTATTTTGGTTAGAAATCATATTTCTATACTCGCTTTCACAAAGCTACGCCACTTTTGTCATATTTTAGTTAGAATTACGCATATATACTCAGTTTCACCAATCTACGTCCTTTTACATCATATTTTGATTAGAATCACCCATCTATGCTCGTTTTTACCATTCTACACTCGATTTACACCATATTTCGGCTAGTGTCACCCATCTATTCTCGTTTTCATCATTCCATGTAAGTTTTATAATATATTTCTTCTGTAATTAACCATCTAATACTTACTTTCATCGTTGTATGCTCATTCTATATCATATTTCAAATGCAATCACTCATTTACATTCGTTTTAACCATTCTACGGGCATTTGATACCTTATTTTGGTTAGAAATCATATTTCTATACTCGCCTCCACAATCTACGCCACTTTTTTACCAGTAGAATCACACAACTATCCTTGGTTTTACCAATCTACACCCCTTTGATACCATATTTTGATTAGAATCACCCATTTATACTCGTTTTCACTATTATATTCCTACTTTACACCATATTTCGGCTAGAGACGCCCACCTGTACTCGTTTTCAACGTTCCATGTATGTTTCATACTATATTTTTATTGTAATTAATCATCTAATACTCGTTTTCATCATTGTATGCTCATTCTATACCATATTTCAATTAAAATCAATCATTTATACTCGCTTTCACCATTCTACCGTGTTTGGTAACTTATTTAGGTTAGAAATCACATTTCTATACTCGTTTCCACATATCTAGGCCACTTTTTACCATATTTTGGTTAGAATTACATATATATATATTCGATTTTACTAATCCACGCCCATTCTACACTATATTTTAATTAGAATCACTCATCTATGCTCGTTTTTACCATGCGACGACCTATTTATACCATATTTCGGCTAGAGTCGCCCACTTATACTCGTTTTCACCATTCCATGTAAGTTTTATACTATACTTCTATTGTAGTTGACCATCTAATACTCGTCTTCATCGTTGTATGCTCATTCTATACTATATTTCAGTTACAATCACACATTTATATGCACTTTCACCATTTTTCAGGCATTTGATACCTTATTTCGGTTAGAAATCATATATTTATACTCGTTTCCACAAATCTACACCACTTTTTATCATATTTTGGTTAGAGTCATGGATTTATACTCGGTTTCACCAATCTAGGCCCATTCTACAACATATTTCGATTGGAATCACCAATCTATACTCTTTTTCACCACTCAACGCCAATTTTACACCATATTTCGGCTAGATATACTCATTTTCACCATTCCGCATCTGTTTTATACATATTTCGGTTATGGTCATCTATTAAATACTCATTTTCATTATTGTGTGCTCAGTTTGTACCATATTTCAGTTAGATGCGGTTATTTATACTCGTTTTCACTATTTCACGAGCATTTGATTTCTTATTTCGGTTAGAAATCATATTTCTATACTCGCTTTCATAAAGCTACAACACTTTTGCCATATTTTAGTTATAATTACGCATATATACTCGGTTTCACCAAACTACGTCATTTTACATCATATTTTGATTAGAATCACCCATCTATGCCCGTTTTCACCATTATACACTCGATTTACACCATATTTCGGCTAGAGACCCATCTATTCTCGTTTTCATCATTCCATGTAAGTTTTATAATATATTTCTTCTGTAATTAACCATCTAATACTTACTTTCATCGTTGTATGCTCATTCTATATCATATTTCAAATGCAATCACTTATTTACATTCGTTTTAACCATTCTACGGGCATTTGATACTTTATTTTGGTTAGAAATCATATTTCTATACTCGCCTCCACAATCTACGCCACTTTTTTACTAGTAGAATCATACAACTATCCTTGGTTTTAGCAATCTATACCCCTTTGATACTATATTTTGATTAGAATCACCCATCTATACTCGTTTTCACCATTATATTCCCACTTTACACCATATTTCGGCTAGAGACGCCCACCTGTACTCGTTTTCAAAGTTCTATGTATGTTTTATACTATATTTCTCTTGTAATTAATCATCTAATACTCGTTTTCATCGTTGTATGCTCATTCTATACCATATTTCAATTAAAATCAATCATTTATACTCGTTTTCACCATTCTACGGTGTTTGGTAACTTATTTAGCTTAGAAATCACATTTCTATACTCGCTTCCACATATCTAGGCTACTTTTTACCATATTTTGGTTAGAATCACATATATATATTCGATTTTACTAATCCACGCCCATTCTACACTATATTTTAATTAGAACCACTCATCTATGCTCGTTTTTACCATGCTATGCCCCGTTTATACCATATTTCGGCTAGAGTCGTCCACTTATACTCGTTTTCACTATTCCATGTAAGTTTTATACTATACTTCTATTGTAGTTGACCATCTAATACTCGTCTTCATCGTTGTACGCTCATTTTATACTATATTTCAGTTACAATCGCACATTTATATGCACTTTCACCATTTTTTTCAGGCATTTGATACCTTATTTCGGTTAAAAATCATATATTTATACTCGTTTCCACAAATCTACGCCACTTTTTAATCATATTTTGTTTAGAGTCATGCATTTATACTCGGTTTCACCAATCTAGGCCCATTCTACAACATATTTCGATTGGAATCACCAATCTATACTCGTTTTCACCACTCAATGCCAATTTTACACTATATTTTGGCTAGATATACTCATTTTCACCATTCAGCATCTGTTTTATACATATTTCGGTTATAGTTATCTATTAAATACTCATTTTCATCATTGTGTGCTCAGTTTGTACCATATTTCAGTTAGATGCGGTTATTTATACTCGTTTTTACTATTTCACGAGCATTTGATTTCTTATTTTGGTTAGAAATCATATTTCTATACTCGCTTTCACAAAGCTACGCCACTTTTGCCATATTTTAGTTAGAATTACGTATATATACTCGGTTTCACCAATCTACGTCCTTTTACATCATATTTTGATTAGAATCACCCATCTATGCTCGTTTTTACCATTCTACACTCGATTTACACCATATTTTGGCTAGAGTCACCCATCTATTCTCGTTTTCATCATTCCATGTAAGTTTTATAATATATTTCTTCTGTAATTAACCATCTAATAGTTACTTTTATCGTTGTATGCTCATTCTATATCATATTTCAAACGCAATCACTCATTTACATTCGTTTTAACCATGCTACGGGCATTTGATACCTTATTTTGGTTAGAAATCATATTTCTATACTCGCCTCCACAATCTACGCCACTTTTTTACCAGTAGAATTACACAACTATCCTTGGTTTTACCAATCTACACCCCTTTGATACCATATTTTGATTAGAATAACCCATCTATACTCATTTTCACCATTATATTCCCACTTTACACCATATTTCGGCTAGAGACGCCCACCTGTACTCGTTTTCAACGTTCCATGTATGTTTCATACTATATTTCTATTGTCATTAATCATCTAATACTCGTTTTCATCGTTGTATGCACATTCTATACCATATTTCAATTAAAATCAATCATTTATACTAGCTTTCACCATTCTATGGTGTTTGGTAACTTATTTAGGTTAGAAATCACATTTCTATACTCGCTTCCACATATCTAGGCCACTTTTTACCATATTTTGGTTAGAATCACGCACCTATATTTGATTTTACCATTCCACGCCCATTCTACACTATATTTTGATTAGAATCACTCATCTATGCTCGTTTTTACCATGCTACGTCCTGTTTAAACCATATTTCGGCTAGAGTCGCCCACTTATACCCGTTTTCACCCATTTTATACCATATTTCAGTTACAATCACACATTTAGACGCGCTTTCACCATTTTACAGGCATTTGATACCTTATTTCTGTTAGAAATCACATATTTATACTCGTTTCCCCAAATCTATGCCACTTTTTATCATATTTTGGTTAGAGTCACGCATTTATACTCGGTTTCACCAATCTAGGCCCATTTTACAATATATTTCGATTGGAATCACCAATCTATATTCCTTTTCACCACTCAACGCCAATTTCATACCATATTTCCGCTAGATATACTTATTTTCATCATTGTATGCTCAGTTTGTACCATATTTCAGTTAGAAGTGGTTATTTATACTTGTTTTTACTATTTCACAAGCATTTGATTTCTTATTTCGGTTAGAAATCATATTTCTATACTTGCTTTGAAAAAGCTACGCCACTTTTTGACATGTTTTGGTTAGATTTATGCATCTATACTCGGTTTCACCAATCTACCTACGGGCATTTGATTCCTTATTTTGGTTAGAAATAATATTTACCAGTACAATCACACAACTATCCTTGGTTTCACCATTCTATACCATATTTTGATTAGAATCACCCATCTATACTCGTTTTCACCATTATATTCCCACTTTTCACCATATTTTGGCCGGAGTCGCCTACCTATACTCGTTTTCAACGTTCCATGTAAGTTTTATACTATATTTCTATTGTAATTGATCGTCTAATACTCGTTTTCACCTTTGTATGCTCATTCTATACCATATTTCAGTTACAATCAATCATTTATACTCGCTTTCACCATTCTACGGTGTTTGTTACCTTATTTAGGTTAGAAATCACATTTCTATACATGCTTCCACATATCTAGGCCACTTTTTTTTTACCATATTTTGGTTAGAATCATGCATCTATATTCGATTTTACCAATCCATGCCCATTCTACACTATATTTTGATTAGAATCACTCATCTATGCTCGTTTTTACCATGCTACGCCTTCTTTATACCATATTTCGGCTAGAGTCGCCCACTTATACTCGTTTTCACCATTCCATGTAAGTTTTATACTACACTTCTATTGTAGTTGACCATCTAATACTCGTCTTCATCATTGTATGCTCATTCTATACTATATTTCAGTTACAATCACACATTTATACGCGCTTTCACCATTTTACAGGCATTTGATACCTTATTTCGGTTGTAAATCATACATTTATACTCGTTTCCACAAATCTATGCCACTTTTTTTTAATCATATTTTGGTTAGTCAGCATTTTATACTCGGTTTCACCAATCTAGGCCCATTCTACAACATATTTCCATTGGAATCACCAATCTATACTCGTTTTCACCACTCAACGCCAATTTTACACCATATTTCGGCTAGATATACTCATTTTCACCATTCCGCATCTGTTTTATACATATTTTGGTTATAATAATCTATTAAATACTCATTCTCATCATTGTATGCCCAGTTTAAGCATACAATGATAAAAATGAGTATCTAATAGATAATTATAACCGAAATATGGTATAAAACAGATGCGGAATAGAGAAAATGAGTATATCTAGCCGAAATATGGTGTAAAGTTGGCGTTGAGTGGTGAAAACGAGTATAGATTGGTGATTCCAATCGAAATATATTGTAGAATGGGCCTAGATTGGTGAAACCGAGTATAAATGCATGACTGTAACCAAAATATGATAAAAAGTGGCGTAGATTTGTGGAAACGAGTATAAATATGTGATTTCCTACCAAATAAGGTATAAATGCCTGTAAAATGGTGAAAGCGCGTATAAATGTGATTGTAACTGAAATATGGTATAGAATGAGAATACAACGATGAAGACGAGTATTAGATGGTCAACTACAATAGAAGTATAGTATAAAACTTACATGGAATGGTGAAAACGAGTATAAGTGGGTGACTCTAGCCGAAATATGGTATAAACAGGGCGTAGCATAGAAAAAACGAGCATAGATGAGTGATTCTAATCAAAATATAGTGTAGAATGGGCGTGGATTGGTAAAATCGAATATAGATGCGTGATTCTAACCAAAATATGGTAAAAAGTGGCCTAGACATGTGGAAGCGAGTATAGAAATGTGATTTATAACCTAAATAAGGTAACAAACACCGTAGAATGGTGAAAGCGAGTGTAAATAATTGATTGTAACTGAAATATGCTATAGAATGAGCATACAACAATGAAACGAGTATTAGATGATTAATTACAATAGAAATATAGTACGAAACTTACATGGAACGTTGAAAACGAGTATAGGTGGGCGACTCTAGCCGGAATATGGTGTAAAGTGGGAATATAATGGTGAAAACGAGTATAGGTGGGTGATTCTAATCAAAATATGGTGTACTTGTGGAGGCGAGAATAGAAATGTGATTTCTAACCAAAATAAGGTATCTAATGCCCGTAGAATGGTGAAAGCGAATGTAAATGAGTGATTGCGTTTGAAATATGAAATAGAATGAGCATACAATGATGAAAATAAGTATTAGATGGTTAATTACAGAAGAACAGCTAATTAGGAACACTAAACGTATTTCAATCTGGAACGCCTATTTAGCGTGCCTAGATTTTGGAACGGAAGAAAACTGTGCCAAAATAAAAAAATGTTTTAAACATTATAGTTTTATTTTTAATAAAAAATATTTAATTTTGAACACACACAAACCATTCCAAAATCGTTCCAAATGATAAAAGAGAAAATTTGAGTGGCACCCCACTTTTGTTACGTTTATTTAAGGTGCACCCCACATGTTTACATGAATGTATGACACCCTCCACTTTCAACATTTTTCGTCCAAGACTAGCAATTGACCACTTTGACCAATTTTTTTGGACGAAAATGCCTTCGTCTCCTTTTGTGTATCCCCCCTCCCTTCACACGTGGCTGCCCCCTGTCGTGCTCGGCCCCCTTCCCGGCGTCTCCGCACCCCCCCTCCCCGACCTCGCCGCACCCCTCCTTTTGTGTGTCCTCCCTTCCGTCGCCGACGTGGCGCTCCTCTCCTCCTCCTGCTCGCTGGAGTCGCTCAACCTCTCGTCGAACTACATCATTAGCTCGAGCTCGAGTCCGCGCGCTGTCGGTAAAGTTAAGCTCTCTTCCCTCGATCTCTCTCGCAACGGAATCACCAGCGGGCGGGACCTCCGGTGGATCCTCTCCCTCTCCGTCGGGCTCCGGCATCTCGACCTCTCTGGCAACCAGATCTCCGACGAGATCGGTTCCGTCAACTGCTCCTTGCTCCAGCACCACGATCTCTCGGAGAACGAGCTCTACGACGACGTCAGCGCCAGTACGTTCATCGGATGCTACGGACTCGGCTTCCTCAACCTCTCCTCCAACCACTTCGTCGGTGAGTTCCCTTCCGACCTCTCCTCGTTCTCTTCCCTAGCGTCGCTGAGCCTCTCCAACAACAATTTCTCCGACAAGATCGACTTCGACGCTTTGAGCTCCTCCATTCCGGAGCTCAAGATTCTCGAGCTTTCGTTCAACAACTTCACCGGAAGGCTGCCGCGTGTCGAAGCTCTCGGCGGTACAGGTGCTCGACCTCAGCTCGAACGGGCTGTCCGGCTCGATCCCGGAGAACCTGTACGGAAACCGTAGCTTCGGACTCGAGGAGCTCTACTTGTAGAACAACCTCTTTGTGGCAGTGACAGCAGCATCGCACGGCAGTGGCAGCAGCAGCGGTGGCGGCGGTGAGGGCTACGGGAGCGGAGCGGGAGGGGGTGGAGGGTGGGTGGGGGCGGAGCGGGAGGGGGGGAAGGGGTCGGTGGTGGTGATGAAGGTTGATGGTGGTGATGATGGTGGTAGTGGTGGTGGTGATGGCCGGGAGGGTGCGGCAAGGTCGGGGAGGGGGGTGCTGCGACGCCGTAGAGGGGGGCCGAGCACGGCGGGGTGCAGCCACGTGTGATGGGAGGGGGGATACACAAAAGGAGACGAGAGCATTTTCGTCTAAAAAAATTGGTCAAAGCGGTCAACTATTAGTCTTGGACGAAAAATGTTGAAAGTGGGGGGTGTCATACATTCATGTAAACATGTGGGGAGTACCTTAAATAAGTGTAACAATAGTGGGATGCCACTCAAATTTTTTCATGATAAAAATTAATTCAGGTGAGGTCACGTGACCTTAAGAAAGCATCCAGCGGAGACCACTCTATTTTTTTACTTTTTCTCTCTCCTTTCTTCATTTGCCCCAAACGAACAAAAGTGCCTTCGCTGTTCTCCGCTCTCATTTTTCAATTTCCATCTCCCTCCCCTTCTTCTCCTCCTCATATTCTTCTTCACATGTTATCTTCTTCTCCTCCAACAGCAGAGCCGACCAATCGAAGTAAGAGCCAACAACAGAGACCTGATTTCTTTCGACGACCACAGCTGAAACCTTGTCTTCGGGTAAATCGTCCATCGCCAGTAATATAGCCTCCCTTGCCAGCCAGATAGCCTCCACCCCGGGGACAAGGTTTTGCCCTAATTTCTGTCCTTACTATTTTATAATTTCTGCATGATTCCTATTCAAAAATTATGGTTTCATTGATTTTATTGAAAACCCTAATTTTTTCTATTTTTCCATCCTTTGACCAGTGGGACTCCGACGACTACCAGGTCACCTACATCCTCCAAGAGATTCTCAAACTGGTAAATATCGCATCCTTAGTACGATAGAAAGAGACCTGGACGTTTTGTCGAGCAGCTGGAGGACAGAGACTTGGACGATGCGTCGGAGGTCGCAGCGGTAGTGGTTACGACGTAGTGGGGTATAGGGAAGAGGGTCGATGGGATGGAGTCTGGGTTCAGATGGTGCTTGATTTTATGATCCAAATTGCCGATAAGGACAACGAGCACCAGGTTACTGATGAAACTCCCAAGAGAAGTTTTTTTTGGTATTCTTTTGTCTTCTTTTGGTTTCTAGTGTCTTGTTAAGTTTGATTAGTTTGATATTGGCCTCATGTAAAATCATAAGAAGTTTGATTAGTTTTTAGATTAACTTCTTATGATTTAGCTTTCCCAAATTAAGAACTTCGAAACTCCAATCTAAAACCACTGGTGTCTGATGTTCAGAAGAACGATCCAATTCTAATATTAGGAACCTTGCCTCAAAGACCATCTTTGGTCCTTTTATCATTATTTTGGTAGTCATTGACTCTCCAGCTCATGCTTTAGATAAATGTCATCTGTCAAGGCTTTTTAGATCATGTATTATTATTTGAACCACTACAGTTGGATACAAAATTACCAAGCTAATGGAATTCATTTAACAACTGGTGATTCTTTCTTTCCACTACCCAAGCACAAACTCGAAAGTGGAGTAGAGAAGGGAATAAGCCCAAATTTTGTAGATCTAAAGTTGGTGCATTTATGTTTTCCTTAATCTATACATATCTTGACTATAAGAAAACTAGTACTCTATGCACCTACCTACGAAACAAGAAGATGTGGTATCACATATCGATTTTCCAACTATCATGTCACAGGTTGACCTTGGGTATGTTAACTGGCTTTGCTTCTTTCTCAATAAATCTGGTTTATTGATTACAGGAATGTTCAAAAATATTTGCTTTTGAGTTTGTTCTTTATCTAGGTATGCAAAACCATGTAGTGACCTTAGGTGGCCATGTAATTCAGATTCGTTTAAATAAAGAGCCTCCTGTACAGCCTCAACTTCCAAAAATTCCACATAAGCATACCCCTTTGGCTGACCGAATTTGTCAATAAGAATAGTAACTCTTCTCACTATTCCACAATACTGGAAATGCTGCTGCACTTCTTCAGATGTGCATGAATAATTCACCTGCAATGACAATGGAGGAAATGTGTGTGTCACTTGTCAGAATCAATTACGGACTTCTCAACAAATATGCAAAACCTGAATAGTACTAGAGATACTAAGCAGTAAGTTATGAGCCAAAGGATTATAAAAGAATCAACCTACAAAATATTGAAATACGGTCAGGAAACAAAATAGCCGAGAAGTTAATATGAAAAAATTTCTGAGGTCCTTTGGTCCTATAAAACTTGTTGGTGGAAGGCTTACCAGCAGCACAATGTATAATCAAGTGCATAGACATACTGCCTACTTTATATATATATATATATATATATATAAGGGTATCAGTGTATGTTCTAGTTTGTGGTATCAGGTATCAGTGTGTGTTCTAGTTTGTGTCAGCATGAATGGATAAATGTGCATCAATATGGGTGTATCACGAACACAAGAATTTGAGTATTCTCGGTGTTCAGAGTATAGAGCAGTAGGAATTGTAGAGAGCATCAGTCAGTTAAAGAGTGTATTATGTGTACAGGATTACACTAAGTCCAGTGTGCAGTATCTGTGTCCAGTGGATAGAATAGTTTTAGGCTAAAATTGGTAAATGTATTCGGTGTACGTGAGGATTTATGTGCAGATAGGTGTTTATATGTAGGTATCAGAGAGTGAACTGCAACTTGTATCAAATCTGTGTGAGTCCATGAGTAGCAGATATCTGTGTCCCTGTATAGATGTCTATCTATGTGAAGTGATGGTATGAAGTGTCTGTAGAACTGTGTGCAAGTTTCTGAGTGTACAGGAAATAAATATGATGGGTGTGTGAAATCTGAAGGGTGAATGTCAATGAGATAGGTGTACCTATATGGTTCAAATCAGTGAGATATGTGCACAGAACTGGATGTGTTCAATCAATATCGGTAACTTCTTTTTATCACAACAAGTAGCATCTCTTGCTCTTTCTATAGTATGTCCACAAGGTCAAAAGCTTAGACTGAAAATACTCATTCTAAATTAATTAACACATGCCAAATAATTGCATACTTGGAACATCAACATGATTTCATTCATATATCCCTTCTATCTTGTGACATGCATGTCAAGTAAGCTTGACAAAACATAAAGTGAATTTGCAAGCACAATTCAGTTTAATATTAGAGGTAGATGTGGATAAAAGTACAACGAATCCTAGAAACTTATAATGTTTGATGTTTAATATTAATTCGGTAGGCAGGGGTGATTGGTCGAATGGTGGATAGGAATTATGCTAAACCAGCTATCATGCTCCATCAGTAGGGGTGCACTATAGTTTGGACCATATCCATATTTACTTTTCACATCATGGATATGCATATGATATTATTATAAAAATTGATATACATATCCAGCAGATATGGGTAAAACGAATACCACATCCATATGTAGTTTCAATATCACATATATGCTTATGATATTATTATAAAAAAATGTTATATGTGCATATCTGACAAATCTGGACACTGATATGGGTATAGGAGACAGATAAACATGATAAAACATAGTAGAAAATGAAATGGTAATAGTTTTTTTTAGTTAAATGGTTGAAAAAATTCCCTCACATTCCATTAATTAGTATTAACACATAATGATGAGATAGATAATATAGGTCATGATTAACTAACATCTGTGAAGTATAATAGTTTTCTTAGGCTATTTGACATAAATTTAGGCCTAACTAGTTAGGTAGCAACTTAGTACAATTGAGGTCCTGTGATAGACACTAGACAAAGAGACAAGATTATCATCTTATATTTGTAGACAGACTCTCCTTTGGATACAATCTAACCATCAACAACACCCATTCCTCCGTTGCCTATCCAAAGCAATCATAATTTCCTCCAATACCTGCCCAACTGCCTGACCACTCCAGACTACATGTTTATTCTACATATAGGCCTAGGTAACTACCGGCCTCTTTTACATATATAACCAGATATCCGGATATCATCAAAATCTGAAACCAAATGACAAAAGAAAAAAATCCAGATCCCCGTCCTGATTAAATTCGAAGAAATATCCATATCCCTGTACTTAATTGAACTAAGTTCAATATCGGGTGCAGCATACTGGTTTTCACTATTTACAAATAAGAAGCACCTAGGAAAGGTCAATATATTTCTTTTGACTCTTGAAAACATGTTAAATTGGCTCTGTGACTTTAATTAATTTTCAGGAATTAAGTTACCTTTCTAGTTGGTTCAGCAAGCTTCCACTGGACTAGTGTAGGTGCAGTCCTATATCAACAAAATATGATGACACCAATTGAAATTTTTATTAAACTATTATTGGATAAGACACATATAAGTTATAAAGTAAAAAAAAAATCAAAGGAAGTAGTATCTAAGGGAAAACAAGTATTCCATATTTTGTAGTTAAGATGAAAATTCACTTAAGTTCAGAATGGACTTACCTTGTCCTGAAAACAAGGTCATATATAAAGATGATAGTATAAAACCCATACTAAATTATTACTTCCTGAAATTAAAGAGTTCTTCCTCATGATTGGAGCAACAATATTCTTCAGTACATTGAAAAAGCTTTCATTCACGGATACTTTGAGAAACCCTCAATGAATATATAATTTTTGTCATCGAGTTAAATTGACAACTCCATCATATTTCAGTTAAAAAGGGGTAATAAATTACTATTTGATTCTGATTCTCCATTGTTATTGATACGTGACACCCTCTGAGCAGAGGTCACCATGCAAAGTGCATTATACATAAAACATCTAAATCCTTGCTTTTTGATACTGATTTGGTTGAATTAATTCTTCTTAGAATGGAAAAAACTATTAAACTGACCATAAACTATGTAACAGAAATCCATCTATTTCCATATGCAAATCATATATCAAAACACATACATTACAATAAATACTGGAACTTAAAATACAAAGCAAAGGATACTACTACCTCAATTTCTGGAGTGTACACCAAAATAGGTGTTGTGTCTGTATCACTGTCGTAGATTATAATAAATATCTAATTATAATGACACGTTTTTGTAGAGTGTCATCATTAAAGAAATTAATGACACTTATTTAAAAAGTGTCATAAGAAAGTGTTGTTATTAACCTATTTTGTTGTAGTGTATTTCATTCAGCTAAAAAGTAACTACTACTAGACAGTACATATCTCGCATTTCTTTCTGGTATATTTACAATTTTATTATCCTTTACTAAACAGGTTCTGTTGTTGGTTATTGCTTCATGATTTCCTGGATCTCTAATAGACAGAATCCCTGGCCACCAAAATGACCGAAAAACACTTCTTGGGGAGCTGATTGGATTTTTACTGCAGTGACCGATATAATTGCATGGAATGTCCTGCCTCATGGTATAAGAAGTTATGATTCTTTTATTATTATTTTACTTACTATAATTTTTTTTTCTTAAGAGTTGTTAATAGAGACAATGTTGATAAGGAATTGATTTTCTGCAGGCCTTTTCCAGAGGTTGTTTATGTAAGATATATTAGTTGCGAGCCTCTTTCGCAACTTTTAATGGTTGTGCGAATTACGAGAACTGCAAATTGTTCCCCTAAGAAAAAGATGGGACATGATATGGACATGGTGACAGGAAAGGAATTGATTTGTTGTGCCCTCATGTATTTAGGAGTGGTTGTCTATAACACGATGTAACATCGACAAAACATTAATTTTTGGATTGTCCATGGTTTCTAGCATATAGGCCATCATATTTGGTAGCACAACACATTAATTTGTCATCATACACAAATGTGAAACATATCAAAAGGGTGTTAGTTACTTATGTGCATGCCTTCTTTGCCCACTTAAGACTCATGTGTAATGTACATGACATGCCAGATCTGTAGTTAAATGATATTTTCTATACCATTCCTTTTCTATGACATTTTAGTGTGCTAAGCTTGTTATTCCTTGAGGTTCATAGGTTCACAACTTGAGCAAGACTTCACATTTGCTATCTGCTTGCTAAAACATAGGCAAACACCTACATACACTATTAGTTTTAATTAAGTTTTGACTGGTCAGTTTGCTAGAATTTAGATGAGTATCATCCAATTTATAAATTTCCCAAACTTGTGAATGTGGTGTATATTCTTGAACATTGCATGGATACTGATTTGGACCTTCATTCATTGCATATGGTGTCGGAACCTGGTGACAGAGTTGAAGATGATGAATTGATTGCTCAAGTTTAAACTGATAAGGTATGTTGCTTTGCTAAATAAAAATACTTTATACTAATAAAGACATCACACATCATGATATCTCCAGCCCTCTAGCATCTTTTGGTCAGTACATAGGCCAGGGTACATAGGTCTGAAAAAACTTTTTTTTTCTTCTTTCTTCAGACCTGTACACACAACCCTGTACACACATTGATTTTCTGCAGACCTTTTCTAGAGGTTGTTTCTTCTGTTTTGAACTAATTCTCTATGTCTTGTTTCTGCACTTCACCTTTGGACATTTCTATGTAGTCATATTCCTTATTTGGTTTCAAACTGTGTATATATGCACACTTTTGCTTATATTCTTATCTTATTATATGTTCTTGCCTGCAGTCTCGATTATTTTTCTCTGGGTATTGTCCGTTAGGAGTTTAAGCAACAATCACATCCTTGGACACCAACATACACAATGTACAACTCACTAACGCTCACATTCACCAATGAATTTCTTCTTTCTTCTTCTTCAGTTTAGACTAAAGCTGAAACCTTTTTTCTATAATTCTATTACACTAGTTCATGGTTGTTCATTGTTTTTTTTTTATGTGCCTCGTTGAATAACTAAGTTCTTAATTGTAATCAAATTATTTTATCATATTTTTAGCAATATTTGAAATGTATACAGACGTCACATTTTTTGCTTCCTCAGTTATCATAGTTCTAGGGCCTACGCTCACTAACAAGAACATCAAGTGTCAAAGGCTCAAATTATTTTACAGCACGCAGATATTATTTTTTGGTGTGGTAGACAACTTGTATTAAACTTACAATGTTTATGTAAGACATTTGGCTACTTTATGTATGTAGCTTTAACATTATCTATTCTCTATGCACTTGTAATATGGAAGTTCGTTTACTTTCATTTTATATTTTGTGAGTTCTACATTTATAAATTCTCAAGATGATTACAAGATTGTGTCAATTGTTATTCATTGTTATAAAAATTTTTGGAGCGCTACAGGTTTTATAAGTCACAGTATTTATGCTAGCTATATATTATTTCAAGCTACACATATGCAATTTCCAATGATGTGTACAGTCATATATATATATATATATATATATATATATATATATATATATATATATATAAGTCATAGTATTTATGCTAGCTCTACAGGTTTTATAAGTCATAGTATTTATGCTAGCTATATATTATTTCAAGCTACACGTGTGCAATTTCAAATGATGTGTGCAGTCATATTTTTTTTACATATATATATATATATATATAATATATATATATATATATATATATATATATATATATATATATATATATATATTATTATATATTATATGACTGGAACACTTTTTAGGTGTTCCAAAATTTGGCAAAAAAATATTCTGGGATGCTTTTCTTAGGAACGTGTTTCTAATGTTCCAACATTGGAACTCTTTTTAGCCGTTCCAATAAGTGGGGAAAAAGTAATTTGTAATGTTTTGTTGGAACTCTTTTTTGGAACGCTTTCGGTGTTCCAATATTGGAACACCATAAAAGCGTTCCAATAAATGTTTACAGGAACGCCTTTATTTCGTTCCAATAAAACTGGCAGCCCATAAATAGGCACGGAATGTACGTGTGCCTAAAATTATTTGGAATGAAATTTTAGCGTTCCAAAAGGACCTTTTTGGTGGTATGATGATATTTCGGCTAGAGTCGCCCACTTATACTCGTTTTCACCATTCCATGTAAGTTTTATACTATACTTCTATTGTAGTTAACCATCTAATACTCGTCTTCATCGTTGTATGCTCATTCTATACTATATTTCAGTTACAATCACACATTTATATGCACTTTCACCATTTTACAGGCATTTGATACCTTATTCGGTTGGATATCGTATATTTATGCTCGTTTCTACCTACTTTTTTATCATATTTTGGTTAGTCACGCATTTTATACTCGGTTTCACCAATCTAGGCCCATTCTACAACATATTTCCATTGGAATCACCAATCTATACTCGTTTTCACCATTCAACGCCAATTTACACCATATTTTGGCTAGATATACTCATTTTCACCATTCCGCGTCTGTTTTATACATATTTCGGTTATAATAATCTATTAAATACTCATTCTCATCATTGTATGCTCAGTTTAAGCATACAATAATGAAAATGAGTATCTAATAGATAATTATAACCGAAATATAGTATAAAACAGATGCGGAATGGTGAAAATGAGTATATCTAGCCGAAATATGGTGTGAAATTGGCGTTGAGTGGTGAAAACGAATATAGATTGGTGATTCCAATCGAAATATGTTGTCGAATGTCCTAGATTGGTGAAACCGTGTATAAATGCGTGACTGTAACCAAAATGATATAAAAAGCGGCATAGATTTGTGGAAACGAGTATAATATGTGATTTCCTACCAAATAAGGATAAATGCCTATAAAATAGAAAAGCGTGTATAAATGTGATTGTAACTGAATATGGTATAGAATGAGAATACAACGATGAAGACGAGTATTAGATGGTCAACTACAATAGAAGTATATAAAACTTACATGGAATGGTGAAAACGAGTATAAGTGGGTGACTCTAGCCGAAATATGGTATAAACAGGCGTAGCATGGAAAAAACGAGCATAGATGAGTGATTCTAATCAAAATATAGTGTAGAATGGGCGTGGATTGGTAAAATCGAATATAGATGCGTGATTCTAACCAAAATATGGTAAAAAGTAGCCTAGACATGTGGAAGCGAGTATAGAAATGTGATTTATAACCTAAATAAGGTAACAAACTCCGTAGAATGGTGAAAGCGAGTATAAATAGTTGATTGTAACTAAAATATGG